>JBCEWB010073528.1:14266-29492 GCA_039654565.1 Peronia peronii | reverse complement strand
GCGATCATCCGTCCAGAGACCCCTTGAAATTTATAGATTTATTTTGATGCTCTTTCTTTCCTACTCCCCCCCCCCTCCCCCCTTTCCACTTTGTTTCTATAACAGAAGCAACGTAACAGAAGCGTCCGTTGCAAACACTTTCTATGAAAGACAATTGGTCTCGTACTAGATAATGTTAGGACAGCAGCAAGATCAACTTATGGTTCCCCCCTCTCTATGTTTCTACGGCAGAAATAACGCTTTCTATGGAATACAGTTGATACCAGATTATGCGATTTCATTTGTTTTGTTGGTCAACTAAACTGTTCCCCTCTCTTTGTGTCCACAACAACTGCAGCAGCAGCAGCAGCAACATCACGGTGGTAACGGCGGCGGCTGCAACCCTGCCATGGGCGGTGCCGGATGTCAGGTCCCTGCAGGTGTGGACGTGGGCGAGTACATCGAGCAACAGATGGAACAGCAGCAGTATGAGACCAAACAGATGGCTGAAAGGATCAAGGTAAGCAAGAAATAAGGGCTGGGAGAGGGGGAGGGGTGGGGGGGGGGGAGAGAATGGGGAAAGAGATTGGATATATAAACACAGAGCGACAAACAAATAATAGAAAGACAGCCAGACAGACAGCAGACAAACATGCAGATAGATGAATAAACACACAGACATACAGCTGGACAGACAGATAGCCAGACAAACAGATAAACACACAGATAGGCAGACAGTCAGACAGATAGATAGTAGACAACCAGAAAGACAAACAAACAGATGGACAAACTTATAGACAGACAGAAACAGAAAGACAGACAAACAGATAAGTAAGGCAGAAAAACCTAGGGACAGAGAGCCAAGTTGGCAACAGACAGGCAAAAACTTGAGAGGAGGGCGAAAACCTATACATGTCCATGTATTCAGACAGACAAGGGGACAGGAAGGCTAGAAAGTCGTAGAAAAGCAGCTAAAAAATAGACAGAGAGACGAAAAGACATCCAGAGGGATGGAGATACAAACAGACGGACACTGCTTGTGGATAGACGGGTTATTAATGCAGACAGATCGTTTTACACATTTAACAGATAGACAACAAGCGAAGAACTTGAAATAGATAATGAATAATAGACTGTCCCCGTGGAATTTTGCAAGAAAAAAAAATCCAAATTTTCGAATGCCTTTATCATGCAGATTTTACAATTTTTGCAACATTTTGTGGAAAATCATGAATTTTGCGGAAATGGGAAATTTTTGAGGGGTCAGAATAGATGGATGAAGGGGTGGTAGGTAAGCAAAACAGACTGACAGACAGATTAGATAGCTACTTTACTGGACAGGCACATTACACGTTAGTCCTTAACAATCGTTAAAATAATTCACTTAATACGAAGCAATGACAGCTACTGAACGACTTCCAAGAAACACAACTCAAAAAACAAAATAAAACATTGTTATCTCCCCTTGTGACAGGCCCAGTTCGAGCATGTGATGCAAGAAGTGACCATGAAGAAACATCGCTATGCCATGTCTGTCATGACCGAGTTCACCTCCATGTGCGCCTGCCTGAAGGAATCCATCAGCATCTACCAAGCCATGTTCGTCGAAAACGCCAAGGTACGTTTTCAGTACAACACATGTGCTGCAAAGCCATCGAAGAGCTTCGTAATCACTCAGACAGGTTCTAAATTTAGAGGCCGTCGAGTCTGGTAACATGGCAATAGAGTTCACCTATATCCCAGGAAATTCCATAAACCCATAACCTTGGCCTTATCTCGGCCGTAAGTTTGCCTCACTTCTTGGTATATTTGGCACTACCGTCTCACCGCGGTCCCTTAGGCGACCTGGCACATATCGATTACTGTAAAATGAACTAGACCAACCCCTGGCCCTGACCTGCTGGGACCCTTGGCTGTGCATACTGCCGAGGCAATAATCGCAGTATCGATATAGGCACTAGTTCATTTTACAGTAATCGATATGTGTCGGGTCACCTTAGGGACCGCTGTGAGACGGTCGTGCCGTATATTTGATCCTGTTATGGTGGGTAGGAAATCTGTAGCTAAAACTCTTCGCTGTGCATCTGTTGAACCTAGATGCCCTCCAGATAATACTAGCAGTGAGTAGTTTTGATGATTTAATGGCGTAGGAAAACTGATGAACTTCCGTGTTGGGTTTTTCCCGAAATCTTGTGTTCTGCTATTCTAATGGAGCCATTTTTCAAATAGCAAAACAGCATCCCTTTCTAAACACCTGTAGTGTGAATAAGGATTAGAAAGATGGAAAAAATATGTTTGTTCTTTTCATTGAGACTTGCGAAATGTACAAACACTGCAGAAACAAAAAGACATATTACAATTTTTTGTATTTCATGAAGAGCCTTTCCCATTTTTTTAAAAGCATGTTTTGAATAAAGAGGATAAAAGATTTTTGTTCAATATTGCATAATTTTGCTGTAAATAGACTTAGATTATTATTCCTCCATCAATTTGATGATAATTTGAGACCCATATTTTTCAGTTCAGTAATATCTAAAAATGTTCAGAGGGAAATTATGACAACTTACATGGATTCATGTTTATGAATATTTCAGAAATATGAGATTTTGAAAAAAATGAGATTTTTATGGAAAATTTGTGGAAATTCTATAATTTTGCTAACTGTATTAGCAAAATTATTGACTTTCCACAAATTTTCCGTAAAAATCTCATTTTTTTCAAAAGCACATATTTAAAAAGAAAAAAGAAACAAACTGAAACACTGTCTCTCATTTCGTGACAGAACTTGAACCTGACCAACGTGATTGACTTCAACACCATGAACATGCGCCCATATCAGGCCAAGAGCGCCAAGGAGGCACGTGAGCTCATCTTTGCTGGCCTGCTCGAATCCATGTGCACTACTCTTGGGGAGTACATGAACTTCGCCACTCAGGTGGAAAACAATCTGGACATCATCCGGGGCAACGTTACACCCAATCCCACAGGAAGGGTAAGGAAGAGATGGATGGATGGATGGATGGATGATAAATGAATAATGAATGAATGGATGGATGGTACATGGATAGTTGGGTTCATGATTTTTTTTAGATGCATGTATGGATGGCGGGATGGATAGCAGTGGGGGAGTGGGTTAATGGCTGAGCGGATGGACAGATGAATGAAAGGTCGGGTGGTTGGATAAATGGCTTGATGGATGTCAATTTAGATGAACGGCTAAAAGGGGGGATTTCACAGGTATTCAATGTAATATTATTGCCTGACACAAATTTTATATGCATTGAAGCAATTTTATTTGTTTTGCCTTTGTTACAGAAATAAACGTGATGGAAGGAGCTGAGATCCTTCACATTAGCGTCAAAATGGTAAGTTGCACGTAATATTGTTAAGATTTTTTGAGAGTGGAATTTATTCCTTTTTAGAATGCTTCTCTTAAGTCGAATACTGCAAAATAGTCAGAAGCATGTACAGTATTTCTGGCGGTGTGGGTATAACACATGTATTGCACTGTATGACCAGTGATTTTGCGGATGATCTCGACAATTGATTTCATATTTATCTGAGTACTGATGTCCACCAAGGCACATTTCCTGAAGTTGATTTCGTTCATTTGTTATGAATATTCTTGCTAAGCAAACGATTAGATCAGAATTGGCTCGTTAGATATTAATTGGACACTTAAAGTTAGCCCATGTATATCTTAGATAAGGAAGGGAGGAAGCTGTGTTGAAGAAAAGGACAATATAAGCAAAATTGATTTTTTTCTTTTTGCTTGTGTAGTCGTCAAATGGAGTGAATGAGTGAGTTAACGAATAAAAGACTATGATGAATAAGTAAGTCCATTATCTACGTATACCTCTCTTTATATTACAAAAGCAAATGAATCAAGTGGAACCAGTCCACGTGTATGGATGAATGAACATACAACCAATTTCTTAAAGGACACAACTTATATTGTATTCCTCTTCTAGAAAGTGCCTTGTACAAATAAACGCCATAGCCTTTATCTTTCTCTTCCACAGTGATCTACTCATGAAATTTCGGAGAACATACTCCCCACAAGTGTACATAGTATCAGGTCGAAATTCATCCAATGATGAATTGTCACGTTCCTTATACATAACGTTGTCGAGTCCAAGTTTTGTCAATCCAAGTCTCGTCTGGTGATCTCGTCCTATGTAAAAACGTCCAATTATCCAGCCCAGTGCAATGTCATGTCGATGTCGTCTGTTCCAGTCCGCGTCATCTGTCCTGCGTTACCATATTATATTTCTTTTTCGTTGCAAACTAATCAGTTCATAGTTTTTACTATAACCATTATCTCATAAGAAGATAAATGATACATTAAATATCGCAAAGCTGTGTTTGTTTTGTTTCGTCTTGTTCAAAATGAAAAAAAAATGAACTCTGAAGCCACATTTGTACATAAAATTTGAAGTTGATGGTATGAATGCAAGATATATTATTATAATGATGATGATAATGTTATGATGCTATTTTTGTTCAGCCATTTCGACGGTATGCCCAGAAACATGTTAAACAAACGCCCTGTGATCTCCGCTTTGTTTTTATTTTTGCATTTAAAATATTTGAGTCATCAGTGACCAAAGTTAAGACAATAAAAAAACCTCTCAATCAAATTTAGTTTTGTTTCATATCATTTGTTTGTTCGCTGTTATGTCTTAATATTCTCTAAATGTAATGAACACATTGGGGCATCCTGTGTTTGTCTCTAAAACCTAGCAACTTCTTCTGGGTCATATAAAAAGCGCCCTCTCGATAGCTCGACATTAGTGGGGAAAAGAAAATTTGGTGGAGCTGACTGGGTATCGACCTAAACATGAGAGTACCAGAAACAATGCAATATGTGGAAGAAATTAATTTGTTGTCTACTTTTGATGTCCTGTCTTTTTATGGATGTGTTTGTTCTGAAAACAAAACAAGACCAACAACAACAAAAAAGCACTGAACAAAAAGTGGCCAGACATGATCAGAAACCAGATGATCAGACATGACCAGTCCCTCGCAACATCGATATATCCAACACCAGAGATGTTCTATCACCTCATGCAGATGTCTCTTAGCCAACCCATTAACACCAACGGTACTTAGATGGGGAATCTACATGACATGACATGGTGGTCATATTTAGAGTCCATTACATACCCCTCCTCCAGGCAACTCGCCTTGCGGTTGACGGAAACCCATATGAAGGACTCAATGGAAAAACTCATGATGTCACATTTTTGCACTTTTGAGAAGTCAAAGTTTGCCCGCTTTGTATGATTTACTGTTGATAACTGTGTTTCTGAAGCTTATTGTGAGTTTCAGCTTATCTATTTTTCATCATACATATACTTAAAAAGAAAAAGTACACGTAGGATGATTTTACTACAATAGTTAGAAATATAACAATACATGTATTCATGTCTGATGTTCTAAATTTTTTTTTGACATCACGCGTTTTTTCCATTGAACCTCTGATATGTCTCCTGCAACACCCAACAGTACTAGAGGACATCTGAATTAAATAGTTGGCTCTGGAAGCAATTCACAAAGTAAATAGTAGAAGCAATATGTTTTCCAAATGAAATTTCTATCTTAACAATATTTCAGCATTTTTTTTTTTTTTTTGGGTGCACTTGACAAACGTCTTCAGGCAAGAGTTATGAACAAGAAAATAAATTCATTTTGCATACCGAGAAATTGAGTTTTTTAAAAAATTATTTTTTCTATAATTAAAAGTATTTTCTTTCGATGGGGATGAATAATGTGCTGAGTCCAATATAATACACGCCAGTTAAATTCCATCACACTTTTCAACAGTATACATGCAGCCTTTTAAAAATGAAGGTTCATTCACTGATGAATAAAATGATAATGCTATTCTGGGTGGATGTGGCCTTTGTTGGTGGGGGGGGGGGTAGAAGGGAGGGTTGGTCCTATCGGTTTAGCTGTGAGATACTTCCGGTAAGTCACCGTCAGGTATTAAATGACAAGACAACAAACAAAATTCAAATTCTGTTCACTAATAGGACAATTCAAAGATCAATTTAATCACTGGTGTAATTTAAATCAAGAAAAACAAAAACAAAGCAAAAGAGGAAGAAAAAAAATCAGTCACATTATAAGGTTAATTTACACATATATATGTACATACATAATCATTAAAAAATCTGTTCATCAATTCACACCAGCAAATAAACCATGAACCTGAATCTAAAAAATATAAACTCTCTGATCTGGCCACAGAAACAAAATCTCATGTCAATATTGAGATTCCTAAATCAGTACTTGTTAGCAGAGAAAGGTCACTATTTCAGCAAAGTAAAGACAACAGAAAGAAATATCTAATAGATTTAGAAAACCAGAATGATCTACTTTAAAAAAGCAATGACACTACAATGAACTAGATCTAAGTTAATAAAGCAGAAATGATAGAATAAACTAATTCAACAAAGCAGAGACATGAACTAATTTTAACAATGTAGAGACACCAGAATGAGCTAACTAATTCAATAAAGTAGAGGCAGTAGAAAGACATATATTTAACAAAGTAGGGGCAATTGAAAGAAACAATTTTAATGATGTCGAGACATCAGAAAGGGCTACCTTAACAAAGCAGAGGCAACAGAATGAACACTTTGTCCTCTTTGTGTCTTTCAACCTCCTGGGGGTGGTTATCTCGAATTGAATAAAATAATTTTAGCAAAGTGAAGACACTAGATGACCTAATTTAATGAAGTAGCAAACTAATCTAGCAGAGATGCCAGAACAAACTAATTCAATGCAGCAGATCCTATTGAATGAGCTTCCTAGGAACTACAGACGGCAGCATGAAATGAAATAAATCAGCAAAGGGAAAAGAGTTCAACAGGGATACGAGAGTGAATTTAATGAAAACAGGGCCCAGGGATGACAATTCAGAGATCCCGACAATGAAAGGGTTAAAAAAATCAAAGTCAAAAGTTAGACAAGATATACACTGAGTAAGTTCTGAGTAAACAGCAGGATGTCTAGATTAGGCACTCTTTGAAACCAACTCTCTGAGATGTATGAAAAGAATTATGAAAAACATTGTTCTTTTGGTTGGGTGAACGTAATAGATTTCACAACGTATAATTTTGGTGTGCATATAATAATGTTCATAGTTTGTGACAAAGGGTAACATTGTATAAGTCAAAATATTGACTTACACTGCTCTGGGTTAATGGCATAAGTTATTTTCAGCATTTCTGAGATAGTGTGAAAATACTTGTTACAGCTTGTCATTCTGATGAGTTATACCATTATGATTCTCTTGAATTAATGCATATTTCTACTGGGGCAAATCTGTTTTCAATGTCATTACTTGATACATGTAGTTCGCATGCTCGGGAATACCATGAGTCACTGGTTGATTATTACATGTGCTGTTACGCCATTATCCTAGAGCAGAGCTGTGGTAAAGCATAACATGTACATTGTACATGTAACAAGTCTTGTTCGATGTTGTAATGCAGTCTCCTTGATGGGATCTTTTAACCAAAATGACAACAAATTTACATTACTTACATTGCAAGTAATACAAATTACATGAGATAATCTACAATATCCCTCAAGAAATAGATATAAAAATTGGTGTACCTGAAGGAGTGACTTTTCCAAGTGTAATAACAATGGAAGGAAAAAGGTGAATAAAAATTTAAAAACAAAATGTAAAAGATAATGGGAGTTGTTCTTGACATGACCAATCCTATTACCTCCCTTTGCCAGATACAAGGGTTGTTGAACAAGTAGTGTACTGAACAAAAAAACAAAAAAAATCACTTTTCTCCTTGTCATTTGAAAGATCGTTCACAATAAAATTTGATAAAATTATTACAATTTTAAAAAAAAAAAAAAAAAAAAAAAACCAAACCTACATGAATTTTTTGGAATTTTTCAAGATGCACGTTTGAAGCAAAGAGGGCAAAAATGATTTTTTCGCCTTGGTCAACACCCTTCGTGTCTGGCAAAGGGAAGTACTAGGACTGGTCAAGAAAAATCTTCATTATGTTCCATTAATCTTCATTACAATACATTTCAAGGTTCTGTAATAGATTCTTTGAGTTTTGGACAGTTATTTCTTTGCATGCATCACAGATAATAAAAATGATGCCTTATGTGATGGACAGTATTAAAATGGATACATCTTGAAAGTGATGAAACCGTTCAGTTCATGGTGGTTTGTTCAAAGAGTTTGCCACTACTCGCTGAACTCATCCAAGAATTAAATTTTAAAAAATGAAAGATACATGTCCTACAACATGAGTCACATAAAACAACATATTCATAACTGAAAAAAAAAAAGAAGAAGAGAAAGAAAAACAAACAACAACAAAACAAACAAAATGAAAAAGACTGACAAAACTGGTTTAATTAACACAGAGGAACGATTCTATAAATGACTGAAATGAATGTTCTAAAGATCATCTGTGAGAATAAAAGCAGTTTAAAACACAGATCTATGTTCTCTCTGACTAGCGATTTAATTACTATTTTTTTTTTTTAAATACCTTTCGCACACAGATCTACCTTGTAAATGTTTTTGTTGGCAGTGCTTCATCTCCTACCATATGGGACACACAGGCACTAGTTCTACTTAACAATCACATTTTCTGTGAATCAACTACTTCTATTTACAGAGAAACTGAATCTGTTCTGCTGAATGTAGATGTTTCATAAACAAACATAAGATGTAACAAAATATGCCCAATATTCTTGTCATTAGACAGCTAATCTATAAGACAAACATCTACATTTCACAAATTCAGTGCAAGCAAACAAAATGTTCAAAAGACAAAAACATGTCATCAATGTGCAGAATTAATAATATAGGATCTGTTCAGTCATGAGAGTGAATGTCCTTGCACAAACTATGAAAGGTGACAATCTAAGTTCTAGAATTTGATCAGTTCAATAAAAATGCAGTGTCAGGTTTCCTTCTTGGAAAAGAATGAGATCAAGCAGTCTAGTGTCCCCTCACAATGGACAACTAAAACATCTAACAAACAACTCCAGTCTAGCAAAGGTGCTTGCAGCGCATGTAATTACCGACAGATATGGTAACAAAAATTCTGAAAAATTTAGCAGAACACAAAGACAGGCCCTGTTTCAAAGGTTAGCACTCAGTGCTTGACGAGCCGGATGAAATTCATAGTGCATTGTTTCATTGAAATGAAATTATAATTTCCATACGTATACCTGTATACATGTACATATGTCACACAGCCAAGAAATATATGTCCAATGCCAAATTTTTCATGAACAGAATTAACAATGTCATTTGAAAAGGAAATGACTAAGATACACGATGCTGATGAAAAAAAAATTTATCTGGCTATAAGACTCCCATGCTAAGATATTGCAACCTCTTTGCTGTTTATTCAATTTTATGATTTCAAAGATTTCTTCTGTGAAACATGAGAGAGTCACAAGCTATTTTTTTGTGATACATATACATGTATCAGTTCTGGAGTTATTCGCCATCATATCTGTAATCGAAGTGCTAAATCATTTTATATCTCATCTAAAAGACAGTCTTTTATTGCTTGTATAGTTTATATCCAAAGTAACCAATCATATCCCCGGGAAATTTTGGATAGAGAATAAAGAAGCACTGGATAGCCATGGTTAAACAGTTTTTTAAAGAGTGGAGATAAAAACTTAAGGTTTTCGGTTTATTTAAAAAAGAAAAACAGAAGATGTTTGCAGTAGTCATTCTTTGTATGAAATATGTTTACGGTGGTATAGATCAGGAGCCATTTTCCTTTCAGTTGATGGGAAACAGGGAAAAAGTCCTGGAGGCTTTAAACAAGACGGGACGATTTTTCCTTCCTGTGTAATGTGAAAATAAAATAAACAAATAAGGATGTGACATGCATTCACGTTAAAAAGTAACTCCTCTGAACCTCATGGTCAGTAAAATCTGATTTTGTGAACAATGCTCCCTTTGACTTCTGGCACATTCCACACAGTCACGTGGTTTACAAAGAATGATAACAATCAGATATCTGAAAGTGAAAATCTTCGATGAAACCTAGCAAAACATCAAAACCAAAAAAAAAGTAAAAATGTACACCTGCAGCTGCCTGTATAGTTATGGAAGTGTTCTTGAATATTTTCCCTCAGTGCAGTAACAATAACACACAAAGTACAGTTGAGCATGAAAAATTCAAACGCACATAACTCAAAACCATGTATTCCTTGAGTAAAGTTCTTTGTCATGAACCTCTTTCTCTATAATAATCTTTTACACGTACATCTCTCTCTCATTTGACATGACTAAAAAAAAGTTTTGCTACACTAAGTTTACCATTGTCAGCTGTTAGACGAAATGAGTACAGGCATAGGTATCAATGCATTGTCCCACAATAGTTTTTCTGTCACTGCTCTTCATGCATGTAGAGCATGTGCTGTTGTTCTGTATTTGGTCTGATCTAAATAACATGGGGATTTGGGTGTGCAGCTAAACTGTGACTAAGTCAGTATAAAAAATGAGTGGATAAAAACCCAAATTTGAGAGATGGGTGGGAACACCAAAAATCATCGCATTACCCAAAATGGCTACGGGTGAGGTGAAAGGGATACATGTATACCATTGCCATTTTCAGAGTGGAACTTCAATGTGAGATGGAAGTGGGCACCTGGCACTAGTTCTTAACATAATTCTTTCTCCTGTCATTTCATACATGGTAATGGAAAATTTTGATACAATGTACATGTTTTTTTTTTTTTTTGACAGTGATTATTTTTTGCTTCACATAATATATCACATGACAGGAGCAAAAGCCATTTTTTTCTTTTTTTAAATGCTTGTATTATACTTCTCATACTCCGCACGAGTAAGAAACTTGGCTGGCTGAAAAAAATGTCTCCTCATAGCTTTCTTTTCTTCTTAAAATCATGAACCAAGCATTTGCAAATCGCTTTTGCCTTTCAGTACATTGTGCTGGCTTGGAATGGAATGAAGTCTCAACAACAGCATGGCAAAGAGATATCACGAAATTGCCTTGCACCCACAATGAAGTACCTGACTTGATCAAACAAGATGAAAAAAAAAAGATAAAACAGGGCTGAAATCTTCCTCCGGTTCCCCTTTTGCACATACAAAAATTGAAATGAGTTTCAATACCAAAGATGACCAAAGTATTGCACGGTGTCTGCTACAGTAACTTTCTAATACACCTTTCAGCCATGCGACTTCTGAGGACAATTATCTTGTATGGTGTCTGCTATTGGATTATATACAAAGGATGAGAAGATTCTAACAGAGATTGCTGACTGGACAGAAAAAAAAAAAAAAAAAAATCTTGTATGAATAGATTTTGCCACTGCATGAGTGTCACCCATCACCCCTGCTGTTGTACTTTTCTATCATATACTTTTCTTGGTGAAAACAGTAGTGATCTGCTATATCTCTCTTAGCTCCATCAATGCTAAAAAATGTCGAGGTTTGTTTTAGCATTCTCAATCTAAGCATCAAACAATTCAATTCACAGTGGCTGCTGAAGATTAGGTGGAAGGACAAACCTGACTAACAATGACACATAAAATACATGTTTTATTGCTCCTCTGACACTGGACGTTCTGGAATACGTCTTTCCACTTCCTCATGGAGGTTATCTTGATCTGACACTGGAGAGCTAACTTGCAAAGATCCATGGCTGCCAATCCGTATAAAACTGTTTTATTAACAAAAATAATAATTTGATGCATAACTGGCAAGAGTCGGTGATTTCTTGTACATGCACATATACATTTACACAAAATGTATGTTTTATACATAAAAGTATGTTAAGAACACTTTTTAAAAATAAGTATTGTATGTAGACCTGTCTGTACACTTGACAACCTTGACCTTTGAATTGTCAAGATTGAATTGCATCATAACATAGCAGATTTTCACGTTTTGACACAAATCATAAGAAAATTGTAATATTTGCAACAACATCCCCCTCCCCCACCAAATCGTAATGATTATGAAAAGTTTGTAAAAGTCTGGCAGCCCTGAAGCTCATGCATCCTTTCCTGCCTCTCAGCATCATCTCTTTATGCAGTACATATACATGTATATATATATATATACCACAGGAACAATGACTTGTGAGACAGGAGACTGGGAGAAAAACAAACAAAACAAAAAAAATCCATCAAATTTATCTGTATATTCTGCAGTAGACCTGCCAGTATTTTAGGCCTAAATTTTTTTTCAAGACAATTTCCTTTTCGTAAGTACCGTAGCAATTTGATTTAGCTATCTCTTTGACTAACAAAACTTTTGATTCACTTTCTAGTTTGAACTATTCATGCTCAACTGTGTAGATATGGTATAAAGAATTAACTGCATTTTACCAGAACTGCTTACACATTTAACATGAAAAACAGCAGAACAATGGATTGTCTTCACGTTCATGCACAGAAAACAGTAATACCAGTGATTACAACATGCAACATTTTTTGAGTGAAGTCAGAGTGATGACTTTGCAACATTAAACGCACACTGTTCTGCAATTGTTTGATAGTAATTTATCAATAATGCCCTCAAAAGACACACACTTATGACTGACATTTAATTTCTATTGACGTTACTCCAAGCAAATATCTCAACTTTAACACAAAATAATCAATGCTGTATTTTCACACTACACATATTCACGACAGGTTACACCATAATGCCAAAAAATATTCAGAAAAATCTTGACTTCCATCATCTCAATTTGAACACTGTATGGGATTCCATAATACTTTATAACAATTAATAAACAATAGGAATATAAAACATCATGGGGTAAGGCGGATGACAGTAAACTGGGTGCACAAAGTGAGGGATGGGAGGGGGAAGAAGACAGTCTGATTTTATTCTTTTTATATGGTACATCGAGATTACACAATAATAAAAATAAAATTCCTTGATTTTCCATGTTTTGCTATGACCTTGCCATAAATTTCAGACATTTTATGATGGCTCAGTCAGATTTTCACTTACTTGATCTTTGATTTTTCAATTTCTTCTCATGAGACAATAGTTTTTGAGTCTCCTTTGTTCTTTTGCTTTTGGTGATATTTTGGTCTATATGCATGTCAATGTGAATATATCTTGCATGCATACTGTGTCTCACCTGAATAGTCTCTACTTCTCTTTAGCCAAGCTGCACATTATTTATATCAAAGATTAAATATTCTGCTTGAAATGTCAACTAAGTATATTTGATTTTAGACAATCTTAAGCCTCTGTGTACTTGCCAGATGAAAGGTCTCAACAGTTACCAAGTTTCAAATCCCAGAAATGGATGGTTCCAAACCAAGCCTTCTGCGCTAGAGATGTTGGTTTTTCATTCACTGATCAACTGATTTTACTGTTTGTGTATCTTACAACTGACATTCACATATTTTGTGAAATAGGGTATAGAAATGCAACTCACAGAAAAGCAGCTTTAGAGTTATATAACATCTAAAGTAATTGGGCATATAGAAAATATTCAATTGAATAAAAAAAAATTTGTGAAAGAAAATCCTTGCAACAGAAAACTGGGAAAATGTTTTTTTTTTTTTTTCATATTTGATATTGGACTCTCTCAGATAAACACGCATTTGAGGTGACGATGCTAAAATTGAACAAGCCAAAAACCCCACTCACTGCTGGCAACATCACATCTTTTTGTATACTAACTGGTTGGAGACATAATATCACAACAGAAAATATTGCATAAAAATTTTCTCTTTGAAAAAAAACCCAAAAAACAATAAAACCATTTCTGTCTTTCCAGATCAGCAGATAAGTGCCTACAAAAGCAAGGACACGATCTGATTTCAATTTCATTGCATTTGCATGAACAAACAATGACAAAATTTTATTTCAAACTGGGTTGAGCAAAAAAGTGACCCATTTTGACCATCACCCCCCGGTGCTTCCTTCTGTTGGGTACAAGCACTTAAAGTATTGTAAAGAAGGACAATTTCGTTTTTCTTTTGCTATCTGAAACAGAAGTAACAGAAAGTTCTGACTGTGGCTTTCACACATCGTTATACTTTTTTCATTGTTCCTTATTTCACTTAATTCAAACAACAAGAACTAAAGTGTTTTTTTTTCTCTTCTTTGCAATGCGTTCTTATATCACTTTTGCCCTTGGCAAGGGAAGTAATTATGCATGGCTGAGAAAAAAAATGGCTGATTGAAAGTCTAATTTCAAAATGGAGAATTTGTGCAATAGGTGCCATTACAGTTGTGGTGTCGGTGGCCTAGCGGTGGGGCTGTCGGACTGGGATCTAAAGTCTCAGGTTCGAATCCTGACTGGTCCCGACATGTTGTCCTTGGGAAAGACAGTTTATACAAATTTCCTGACTCGACCCAGGTTTGAATCGGTACCCAACTGTAAACAGTGAACGATATTGTTAGACTGATAAGGATTTGAGTGCCTAAAAGGCAGCCGCCTTGTATACTTCCCAGGAAGCTGAGAACATTTATGAGTGTCTCCTTTGGGTCTGTCGGGGTAATAATAGATTGTAAAGCGCTTAGAGCCTGTACTAACTACATAAATGCTCTCTATTATTATAAGAACATAATTATAGTGGGATAACCATAATGTTGCTCCTTGGAAGATACTGTTTAACATAATTTCACACTCATTTCTATACAATTCATTGCACACTTTCAGTTCTAGATAAAAAAATTCAGAAAGAAAAATCAGACTGACAATTTTTTTTTTTTGGTGCCCTTATCATGTCAAGTGCAGCAATATATGTGAAGTATTCATCATGATTAAGCAAAACAATGATATGTGCACATGAATTATTTTATAATGAAATACATGAGATCAGTTCCATCCATACTACAAAGCCAGCCAGATGACCTTGTGATCACTGACACAAACTATAGTTAGTTTCAGAGGAGAAAGGAGAAATTCAGTGGAACATTCATTTCGAATGTACAAGTTGTACCAACTGCAAGCCGTCCTACTAGTACTGTTAAAGTTTTTTTATCATTCCATCACAGCCATAAGAAAATTGCCTAGCTCAAGATACTTTGAGGTTTTTTCAGACTTTCTGGAACCTGACAGAACAATAACAAAGAGAAAGGAAGTCACCAGCTGCACAATCTCTGCAGTGCCCAGCCTTTTGCCCAACTTGTGTTTTGCAAATGAAACCTCCAAAAACATCTTACATAAATCGCCTATATAAAATAATTCATGCATATGATCCAGTTAGTTAAAACAACTTTTTTTTC
>JBCEWB010073517.1:0-13139 GCA_039654565.1 Peronia peronii | reverse complement strand
TAGATAGATAGATAGATAGATAGATAGATAGATAGATAGATAGATAGATAGATAGATAGATAGATAGATAGATACCCTTTCCCCTATATATCACCCTTTTTCTGTTTGTTTTTTTTTTCTTTACTAAAGAGAACGAAAAAAAAATAATAATAATATGTGCGGAGTTTTACTCAGCATTTAACTCTAGAAGTGCCAAAGGGGCGATCGACCGAAGTCTTACTTATTGTACTTTGCAAGTGAATTACGTTTTCGATAGTTGTAATACAGTAAGAGGATATTCGTTTCATACGTGTAATGCTATTTGTGTCTACACTGTCATTTCTTGAACATAAATCGATAATATCATTATGGCAATATTCCACTCCGGTTGTTTCTTATGATTTGTTTAGGGTTAAAACATTAGAATGGTAGACTTCGAGGCGCCGGACGCATGCTTTCAATCTCCTCTTCCCCTTCACCCTCCAACCCGCCCTTCCCCCCACCATTCCACTTCAGTGCAGATGTTCGACACGTGGTTTGTTTTGTTACAAAATATTAACTTGTGAAGTGATCGTCATTGTTTGTGATTTAATTAAAATTTTAATTTAGGAGCGTTAACAGATAATATTTGGTATCAAACTGCACTAGCATATGACACCCGATCGATCTGCAAAGTCAGATTTGTGAACTATTGAGTTTTACACCCCACGTTTTTCTTAACCTAAGTCCCCGGTCAAAGGTCTGGTGAGCGAAACTCGGGCTGACGGATGTTTTGTTTTTGGTCACGATAGACTAGGGTCAACTTCGTAACCGATAACCGATGTGATGTCACACAGGACAAAGAGGAAAATATTTAACTGATATAATAATCGATCATCGTCGGTTATGGAATCGATTACTCAGCTAACCGTCTGTCACAAACATTGTCGGTCATGCACAGGTCTAATCAATATGTTATTGGCCAGTTTTTAATTAGTCTAAAAAAATAAAAAAGTGATTACCAGGTTTAAGCTAGTCAATCAGGCAGTATTGAATTAATTAATTAGGCCGGCGGCGAAACTGTCAGATAATATAGATCTGTCTATTACCTGTCAGACAGTCATACAGGCCTAATCGTTAGACGGACAATTAATCAGTGAACAAGTAGATGAGTCTCTGGCAAAAGGTTGGAATGTCGGTCGAGCAGTCAGGCAGGCGATAAGTCAAAACTGAATTAGCGGTCTTTTAACCAGAAAGTAAATTACACAACGGGCAGCTCTTCAGTCGTAAAATATTAGGGCATTCACAGAATATGCCCATGCATCTGCGTCACAGAATAAGGCGGATTCCACAGAGCAGATTTGGCCATTTACTTTTTCAGGGCAAAAAAGGTCAAAATTCAAAATTGCTCTAATGGGTCATGTAGGGTATCATTTTAAAGACCATCCAAAGCCCTTCAATAACATATGCAGATTTTGAGCTACAGATTCTCCGTTACCTGGTAAAAGGCAAAAGAGTTACCATCCCGTGTCATTCATGGCAAAACCCTAAACTGTTGAGGAGAGTCATTTTTCAGCCTCCAAACACATAATTAAAACATTTTATATCTATAACTAATCTAAATCATAGGTAGAAAACAAAAACAACACAGAATACGAATATTGTAGACCATTTATTTCTCAAATTTAAAAGGAAAAACAAAATTTCATTTAAACAAAAAAAAATATTGTCTTAGTTTTGTTTTGCTTTGTTTTGTTTGTGTGTGTGTGTATGTGGATGTGTGTCAACATTTATGACAAGCATTTTTTAAACAAAACATGGCCTCTGGCATTCACCGGGGGGAGTGGGGGTGGGGGGGGGGGGCTGAATATTCCGTCAGTGATAATTTTCTGGTATGTCGCGAAGGATCTGCCAGACTCTGTGCCCCTGTATATATGTTCCAGCTGGTTGCTGGACATAACAAGTATTAAAAAGAAAAACATCTGTCTCAGTTTATCAGTTGCCAGCACGCCCTGACATACTAATTGTTACATATATAATCACTTCACTATAAAACTATTATACATCATCTAATGTGTTACTTGAAAAGGCAATATTATTTGTCTATAAAAACATATCCTGTTTTTAAATTTTTAGATGTTCAGATCGCTTTATAAAAGTTTCTAAGATTGAACAGAATATCAGTTCCAGCTGCTTCGTCTTGAATAGACCGTTGACATTTATAGCCTCAATGATTTAAATGATGGAAACATCAGAAGCCTTCTTCAGCCTCTCTTTTCTTCTTGATGCGATTCATCCCTCTGAGTTGGTTCCGTTCAGCAACGGTAGGTACTTGACACTTTAAAAGGAATAAATAATAGCAACACATTTACAAAGCAAAGTCACGTGACTCAGTAAATTTGTTAGTAGTGTACATGAACAAAAACTGTAAATATGTCTAAACTTGCTAATCATTTGATACACATACATACTTTGTGAAGGTAGACTCCACTTGCACTTCATGATATTATATATATAGATCTCTATATATAATGTGTCATATATATATATATACAACACAGATAAATATAAGCCTGTACATCTGACATAGGCTAATTATAATTTAAACGAAAATTAAAGATTAACTCAGGCAATAAGATAAAATACCCAAGGGTTTATTTTTCCTAAATATTTCTCTCTAGATCTAATTTTAGGATCCAAGGCTCTTGCAGACCTACAATAATCAGTTTTACTCCTGCGGTTATTCAAAAAAGGAAAATTCTTGTGTTTTCATCAACAACAAGCAGATTGGTAATCCCCACTAACGCCGCTATACACTGCCGTGCCACGATTAACACACATCGGATCTTTTCTGGGTAAAATCGACCATGTTGACTTCAAATTGTATCGTGACACAAATATACCCCTAAAACCAGTATTTTTTTCAAAACTCCATGATAGATTGACACATATTCGAGCACGAGATTGAGTTTTATTGGCTGAAAACAATACAGCCGGGGAGCAATCGACATTTTTCGACTATGCCTACCGCGCTTGTGGCTCTATATTCGGGCTCGATGTGTTCCTGGTACGCGTGCTTTAATTTTTTGAATCAGTTACAAGAAATATGCAAAGGAAATGAAAACAGATCTAATTTTTATTAAACGTGTCAATTTCAGTTTAAAAACAACACACTTACCTTCAGTTCACATGAAGCTGATCCCAGGAAAAACAATGACTTCAACAGGCTCGAAGTGCGATTTTGTCCGGGCACGCACCGGTCGCTGGGTCGACCAAAGCTAAAAACCTTTTTTCCTTTTAAATTTGTTTTTTTTTTTTTTCACTTGAGCATGTGATGTTATTTCTAATATTGCAATTCAGAAGATCATAAGTCGATCTATCATTTTTCATGGTATTTGGTGCAGCATGAACATCGGGCGTTTTTCCTGGTTACGTATGTCTAAAATCAGACCTTTTTTAAAAGAGGCCATTTTTCGTCAATAAACACCAAAAAAACCTCCAAGGTTCAGAAAATTCATTTCTAAGACCTCTACCCCAGAAAACAAACACCACTGGATGCTTAAGTGGCTCTATATTAGGCTTTTTACTAATTTTTGTTTCATCAGTTTTACAGAATAAATGGGGTGATCCGGAATTTCTAACATCATAAAAAATATTTTTAAAAAAAGAAAGAAAAAACAAGAAATAAAAATGTTTGTGTTTTCTAAGTTCTTTAATGACACAGCTAAAAGGAAAAAGATAACAACATACAAAAAGACACTGTGAGAAGATATTGGCTTTGAATATTGGTTTTGCCATGACATACCGTTCTGTGGAATCCACTACAAGCCATTTTATAGACTAAGCTACTTCCCTTTGCTAGTATATTAAATATAATTCAAGCAGGATGTGATAAAGAGAGGAAAAATCGATTTCACTACTGAAATTTGCAACATGTGAACAAAAAAAAACAAACAACTAACAACAAAAACAGAACTGTGAAACAAATTACCATGATGAGGAAAAACAAATCATCACACAATGAATGAGCAAAAGTTTTTTTAATTAAAACCTGATGTAATAAGCGAAGAGAAGCAAATTTGGCTGATGGTCATAAAATGGCTCATTCTTCAACTAATCTCTGAGTGAGTGAATCAGCCACCTAGGAAAATGTCTGAGACTACAGGTCTCTACTCACTGGCTGAAGTTCCCACAACGACCAACGCGAAGAGGATGAGAATTTTCATGATGGAATCTCTTGCAGCTCTGACTGGATCAGCTGGAAAACATACAGTGGAGATTCTGAACTCTTGGTTTTGTAGCCATCTTCTACAGACCTGTCCCACACTTTAAGTCAATACGCTAAGCCTTTGTTATTAAATGTGAAAATATTTAACAGCTGAATATGCTTTTATAATCTTTTGTTAGGAGTCATAAATCAAGCAAAACCTCGAAGTCCATTGCCCGAAGGGTAAAAAAGATGAAGAGAACTGCATTGGATTTAAATTGTCCAGATTTGACAGGGATTATTTCATTGCTAGAGACCAAAGCTGATGTTCAGCTGGCACTGGATCAAATAACAACTCTTAATGTTGATCCTCTAGTATTGGTTTATGGTCACATGTGTTTGTATCTGCTTTAAACTACGTCTCCTATATGCCCCTGCCAATATGTCACGACCTGCCAATATTAATTTTTGCTAAAACATACATAATTTTTTTCTTGTTCATCATGAGTTGCTCTGTTTAACTCATACTATTTGGTTTTTTTCTTCTTCTTCTCCCTTTTTCTTTTTTCCAATCCTAATTGATATGGTCGACTATTTGTGCCTGTTTACTCTTCCATCCATTACTAACGAAATTAAATGTTTGGTCTGTGTTTTAGGTTTCTTTGTTGAAAATAGAATTTATGTCTGCTCAAGAAAATCAAAATGTAAATAGACAGTGTTACAGAGATTTCACGTTTTCATTGAACAAAGGTTGCTGTAATTAGATCCAGAAATGTTGAAATTTATGTATTGTCAATTAATCTAACTGTGTCAGCATAGGCTAAGACTTAATTGTCATGTGTCAGGTCTTCCTTCAGATCATTGTAGTCGAAATGATTAATATTTTTTGATATCAGTTTAATGTTCTCGTTCACATTCACGCACACTATTATGCATTGCTCTGCTACAGGCTGCCCTTAATGTTCTCTTAAGTCACGCTTGAATACTTTTTTAACATTCCCATCTCTGAAATGCTTTATGCACGCTACATTTATCATGTTTATCTGTCATGCTAAAAGTTCTTTCGGTCATTTATGCAATTTTCATGTTGTACATCCAGCTTCCACAGTATTTAACTATCAGACAAAATAATCTCTTCGACCTTCATGTAATTTTCGTGCTCGATATTGGCAAGCTTAAATCATTTCACTGTTGCACTAAAGGTCTTCTTCATATAGAAGCACAATAAATCTGTCTTTCTTGATATTGACTATTTTCGTGTATCTCTGCAACCAAGATATTTTTCAGCTCTTCTGCCTACATGTACGAACGTATTTGTGGCAATTTTTATTGACAGCCTTTGACGCCCTTTACTGTCACGTAGGATGTTTTTTCTGCTCAAAGGACGTCAACTCATCTCACCTTTTCTTATCTTAATTAATCCTATCTTATCCTGTCCTGTCCTGTCATATCCTATCCCATCCTATTCTATTCTATCCCATCCAATTCTGTCCTGTCTTATCCTGTCCCATCTTATCCTGTCTTATCCTATACCATTCTATCCTATCCTATCCTGTCTTGTCTTATCCTTTTATCTTGTCCTATCCTATTCTATCATTTTTACGTCAGCTTACCGTACCTTGTCCAGACTTATTTTATTTTATCCATGTAGTTAAATATTCATTGTGATAGGGATCTCGTGGTCTGATGTTGACCATCCGCCAAATTACATCCTCTTGCCAGATATAAGAGGTATAGTAAAAAGAAGAGAAACGTCTATTTCACTCTTGTTATTTGAAATCTGAGCAACAGACAATTCTGATAAATTCATCATTTGATGATAATGCTTTTCTTCTCACCGTGATAATTTTTTTTTTGTTCTTATTTTTTAAAAAATGTTTTGTTTTTCTTTTTGTTTAGCCTTATGTGTTTCAAAGAACAAGAGAAGAGCTATTTTCCTTCTTTACCATGTTTGTGTTTTACCACTTTTACGTGTCAAGGGGAAGTAAGTTAGCTGACTGAAAAATGGCTCTTTGCCTCACTCGATGTTATCATGTAGTTGGCCAGTGTTCTTATTGTGTCTGACGCTGGTAATCTGCAACCATGTTGAATGGTCCTTTCTAAATCCACGTCTATGAATGTTGCACTTGATCGTATTCTAATGTAACGCGTTATGCTCTATTTATGATGGGAATAAATTTATATGCCGTGATTAAAGTGGCGGTTTTTTTCGTGTTGCACTGTTACATTAAGTCTCCTCTGATCTTCCATATTTCTATATCTATATCTAGATCTATATAATGTATATCTATAGGCTCTTCTTAAAGAATTGGGTTATTCTTCAGTGCCAGAGGGCAGTGACATAATCTTCAGTTTTAGGAGGCAGAAAAGACAACAGCAACAACAAAATCCGTCAAAACTAAGTTCCGGTTTCTTATACTTCCTGTTGAGAGATGTTGTTTGAAAGGTCTCCCTCACTCAAAAAGACTTCAGGTTTGTGGAATCTTATGTGCCGAATAAATCTGGCTATCGAGGGATGTCAAAGAATCAAAGAACGGACGTATTTCATTACAAGCAGATCCATAACGTGAAAGATGAGCGCAAAATGAAATATTGATTAGTTTCACAAATGTGACTGCTTCTTCTTTTGATCTCCCCGCCATAACTCATCTTTGTAGAGATATCAATTCAATCAGTGCAGCATGATTTTCTGTGTGTGTATGTGTGTGTTTGTTGTTGTTGTTGTTTTTGTTTTAACACATGCATGCTTATTAGTAAACTTTCTGCCATTTTAGATATAGATCTAAAAGTGTTAGAGGAAGAGATTGTATTCATACATGAAAAAATAAAATATGTTTCCTCATCAGTAACTCGCCAGCAGTACATGTATTTTGCCTCAGGTGTGTGACACCTCATTTACAAGTATTTTCTTCTTAGTGATGATTAACATGATCTTAATTTTTTAACTTCTTTAGTACAGTAACCATACTGAATACAGAAAGCCCAGTCTGGACTCGATGAAAAGAATGGAATACCTATTAAAAACCCTCGATCACTTTGACTCTGACCAAAAATACTAACGAAACTCTGATGATCAAGACCGTTAGTATTAATGTGTCACAGTCATAGGTCTGAATGAAAAAAGCCAATAATTGGCTTTCTCTTCCCATTGTTTCACTCAAGCTATCATCACAAATTAATTTTTAAAAAATAAAAATGCATAAGAAAAGCAGTGAATTTACGACACTTTATTTTTATCACAAATGATACTTCATAAGATGCTTGGCAAGATTAAGGTCAGGTTTTTTTTTGTAATTTGTTTTTGTTTTGTTTTGTTTTGTTTTAATAATAAATATGATGTCATAACATAAAATAATAACATAATAAAATTGAAAAACGCAGGATAGTATATTGCAGCTGTTTGAACAGCTTGGGGTGCCGAAATAAGACTGAACAAAGTTAAGCCTAGAAGACGGACGGTTTCTAGCCCGTCAAACGCAGAGAGAAAAATTAATGCTGTACTCCCAGTTTCTGTCATCAAAACCAAAGAAAATGTTGTAGGTTTTTAAAATCGCAGTCCAATATTTAAACACTGTCGGCACAATATGAGATAGACTTTAGTTGTTCACTATTACACGTGACATAATGTTAGACTTTTTAAATAACTGCTTGATTGTGAATGGAAAGTTGAACTGTATGTGAAACAGTAGATCTTTAGCCGTAAAAGTTTACTAGAGATAAGCCATTCTAATTCGTTCACCAAAGTTTTAAGATTGTAGCATGTTAAAGAGTTATCATATGACACGCTGTCATCAACATTCAAAGCCTCTGGCAAAATACTTGTTTTAAAAAAACGTGAAATGAACGTTGAATAAAGAAAGATGATAATCAGTAATCTAATGTGAGTTTTGCAGTTTGTTTGCTTATTTTATCTTGTTTTATGTTGGTGCTTGTTGATGTGTATAGTTCTCTAGCTGTGAATGTAAAGGCACTCTCCTACAACTGCTACAATTTGTTAACTTACAAAATCATGTTTTGTATAACATCTTATATTGTATTTTGAAAAATGAACATCTATCACTGAGATAACTGAAACACAACTATTATGAGATATGGTTAGATCGCCAAGCGAACAAAATCAAAATCCAATTTCCTTATTATGAAAAAGACATCCATGTAATATTTTGTCGTGAATATCAATTTTACAGTTCAAGCAAAATTCTCATTTGTCATCACTGGAGACATCAAATTTTGTACAGAGTTTTTTGTTTGTTTTTTTGTGTTTTTTTTTTTAAATCTGGTCATTTAATTTGTGTAATCTCATGCATCTAAGTTCAAAATTTAAAAAAAAACGGTGCTTACTGCGTCTCGTGATCGAGCCCTCATTCAATATTATACACATGTTTTTTTTTCACATCACCATCATCTGTCTTGATTTTTCAATATTAAATCTGACCCAGAGCTACCATTGTACTTGAGATGATTAGACAGGGTCCTTCACTTCTTTTGTTTAGCTTCCCTGAAAATGAGAAATTTCAGAAAACTGTTTGTAGGCCCATATATCTTACAAGGTCTGTCTCAAAAATAACGTTCTCTACCTTATATAACCTTGAAATAATAAACTGAATGCCTGAAACTGCACAGAAATGAACATAAACATATACAGAAATTGCCGTTGAAAACCTTGTGGCACTGCCTTGAATGGAATCAAAGTTATAGGGGTTTGTCTACACCATCTTTCATGAGTTTAACCAGCAAAATGGACGTCAACATTTTGAGAAAATCATTCTCCAGATATGACATCAGAACACTAATAGAATTTTCGATTCTTTTGGAAAAAACACCAGCAGTTCATCAAGATCTATTAACTGTTGTAGGAAATCATTCTCCAGCTATTCAAATGGTAAAATCATAGATGAGAAAAATTCATCAGGAGCCAATCAATGTTGAGGAAGAATATCGACCTGGAAGGCCTGTGACTGCATGTGGAGATGCAAATATCGCTATTGTAAAGACAGCCATTGATGAAGACAAAAGGAATACATGCAAGGAGATATCAGATGAAGTTCTTTTTCTTTTTTTTCTGCTTCGATTCACAGACCTCATGCCCCATAATCTGGATTGCTAATGAAACTGGTGTGATTTTTCACCGTGACAACGCACCTGTGCATACAACCAATATGATGAGAGAACTTCTGCACCCGTATAACTGGGAAATATTGAATCATCCTCCGATATTCTCTTGTTTTGGCCCCCTGTGACTTTCACCTTTCCCTTAAACACCTTCGGGGCCAGCGGTTTGGCCACAAAAGCTGCTCTTAGAAGGCTGAACAAAGCGATATAATTATGTCGCTGCCTTTGAAAGCTGGTTGCGTCGGTGGCAGAAGTGCTTGGACAATGGTGATAACTATGTTGAATAGCTAGTATAATAAAGGTACATTATTCCAAATTTGCTGACATTATCTTTAATGATTTTTTAAATGTGAGATAGGTAAAGTTATGTTTGAGACAAACCTCCTATTAAAAACGTTTTCTTGAACGTGGCTGTTTTTTTTTTTTTTTTTCGTTTTATCATTCTTTGTGTACATACTCATTAAATTTGAATTTATACTGCACATAGCTGCACACACACACAAACTGATTGCATAATACAACATTAATATTTTAAAAAAAGATGATTACACAATAGTTTTCAAGCTGAATAGTTCTCGAAATGTGCTCATAATTAAAAATTTAGCCATTCAAGTAATCGAAAAACAATTTCGGAACTTCTAACTCCAAAGGAATATCTCTCCTTTTTAACTAATTAAAGGTGCCTTTTTTTTTAAATCAGCCGATGACATCAACAATTTATTGTATCTGTACCTCCATACAAAAACATTTTCATTAAAACGACCATTTAGTGTGTAAAAACAGTTGCTGAACATAAAACAGTCATTTTCTCAAAATGCGAACTTATTACAGTTCGTTCCAAAATTTATGACCACAGAAAAATTAGATTTTTTTTTTCAAAACGGACTTTACAGGCAAGTTTGGATTTTGCATGATTAGATGCTTTGAATGATGCTATGAACTGAAAACTTGAAATTTGGAGCTTAAATTATGGCTTTCTCAAAACAATGAATTCGTTTGATTTTTGCGGCTTGTTTTCCTTAGAAAACTTTTTTTTTCTACAGATTTAAGAATATTTATTGCAATGATACTTTGATAGCATATAGCAACTAATTTTGTAAGTGGTGTAGCAAATCGATGTTGGGGAAGGGGATGGGAGGGAGGGCTGGGCTGTCTAGGGCCATAAGAAACGCTAAATTGGTAATGCGATTGATTGAACATTTGAGCATTGTTGATTTTGTCTTTCAATATAAAATTGTGTCCTTCTGTGTATGTCTGGAGAGGATGTTTGATTCATTTTCTTTTTCGAACAATATCAAAGCCTTACTTGCGCTTTTACTTCATTCGACACACGTACATACTTCTCGCATCCACTAGGTGCAGCCTTTCAAAAAGCAAATTTTTGCTGGGTGAAGATTTATTGCATGTAAAGCCTATATCTCTAACAATCTTCCACAAACTTGTTTTTGAAATTTGAAATCTGTTTTATTTCTGGAGACGAACTCTAAGTTTTCTCATAGTGATGACTTCTTTCCTCCGTAACATGTTTTCAATTTCTCACTTTATCACATCTTTATCGTATCAAAATCACCTAACCTCTTTCTTTCTCTTTTGGATGGAGTAGACTCAATGTCTGATCATTTGCGATCATCTTTTGAATTTTAGAGATTTTTCGACCATTTCCCAAAGCATTTCGGACCCTTTAAATGGATTATTGATGTCAACATAAAGAAGCTACACCTTGTTTCTAATGAGAAGAAAAAAATGAAAGTATGTTGTATTAATTTTGCACTTCAACTCCTTCATAGTGAAATATGGTTGACAATGAAAAATACAAGTTTAATTTAACCTAGTAACAACGCATCTCAAAGATTCAAAATGTTTTATATCAACTGATGTGTCAACGTGTAATCATAAGTTTTTGACCTGAGCGTAAGATTTTCTCGTAAAGTAGGAGATTTCATTGTGTAGCTTGTAAACTTTGGAGTGGTAAACTCTGGACGAAAATGCTCACAACTTTTAGTGCATCAATTTCTGTGAAATTTTGTTTGCGACTTTCTATTTGAAAATACACTCGTATATTTTTAATTTTTTTTTTTCTGTAGACAGAACTGTCTTTCGCTCCGTTTCAGTATTAAGCAGTGCAACGTCATTTGTTTTCCTGAGTGAGAAATGACTACTTTCTATGCTGCTAGATGCCAGTAACTAATATTCTGTACTACATTAAAGATAGACTAACTTTTTTCTATATTTGTATAGAATTTTATTTTTTTTGGGGGGGGGGGGAGGGAGAACACAAAACACAACCGTTAACTTTAACTGTGAATGCACAATTCTACATACACATAAAAAAAAAGAAGTGAGATAGATGCATTGTGCAACACATTTACGCCAGTACTGTGCACGCAACACGGAAATTCAATGTGAATCACATTACCTTTTCATAGTCAACGACTTTATGTAAGAAAATAAGCGTACTTGCATTACCCGTGTTTTGGAGCAAATTCTTGCATCACCAGTGAACACAGAAGAAAACAACAATAAAATAATGTAACTATCTGAAACTCTATTCACAGTTTTGTTTTAGTATTTTATATGCATTAAGACTAAGAGACAAAAGTATAAAACTGTTTATCTTTTGGGGATTCAAAAATATTTCTGAACGTCATGGGTGTCCTTAAGCTTAAAAGATATAAGGCAATTTTCTTGGAGAGCCTAGAAAATAAACTCAAACAATTCCGGTGCCGCTGTCCCTAGTTACAGACAATTTGTGCACACATATCGATTTGGCAACTCCTGCCATTGTGTAGGTCCTGAATGTACTGCTTTGCTAGCCTTTGTGGCACTCCTAAATAATGGAGTAGGGAGATCTTGGAACTTGGGTGACCTGACATCTCCATACACTTTGCCCGATGCACCCAGGCCATATCGGGAGAGGTTACTCCGTTGCTGTCTCGTCCATTACTTGAACAGCTGAAAATTGCAGCTGCAAATTTTGTGGCAGGACGTGTCTCTCCCTCATTGGCCCTGCACTATGAACAGTTTAATGTTCCGCTGGACCTCAAGGGTACATAATCCACAGTCAATTATGATCGAAGGAAACCATCCAGCCACCCGTCTTATTTTATCTAAGCTCTTATCTTGAGACAGCTTATCTGTAGTCCTAGTGGGAAGACTGATTTTTGAATGGTGACCAGAAATTACAGAGCTGAGAATGCAAGGTCGAATTCTTAAGCATTTAAGAGATCGTCTTGTCTCCAAAAATGATCACAGGGTGTTTAAGTATTGGCACTATTAATGTTGTCCTGGTGGAAAGAGAGACTGAAAAAAAAAACCAAAGTAGAAAAAAAAGGAAGAAAGAAAATTAATTACGAGGGAAAGAAGAAAAGCAGGAAACAATGAAAGAGGGATGAATAAAGAGTGAGACATAAAGAGAGAGAGAGAGAGAGCAGCAATTCGAGCGATTAGATAAAGTATAACTTAATGTCACAGTCTCTTGTGTCTCCTGTGTCTACGGATCCTTTTCCTGACAGGGATATATGCTGGTGGCTTATTGTGAACATGCTGTCGACGCGTATATAGTGTCATTTTGTATGCCGACTGTAGGTGCCGGTTGGAGGATTACTGGAGTCTACACTCCTTAAACACACACACACACACACACACACACACACACAAGCACAGTTACAGTTATATAGTATGTAGTCAGTCTGTAATCTGACTATTTGCGTTATCGAAAACGTTGCATGGAAGAAGGAGGGGGAAAGTATAAAGACGGGTATTTTAAATTCTCCTATATGCTCTGTCAGATAGATAGACAGATAGATAGATAGATAGATAGATAGATAGATAGATAGATAGATAGATAGATAGATAGATAGAT
>JBCEWB010073495.1:0-13140 GCA_039654565.1 Peronia peronii | reverse complement strand
TTTTCTCATGTGAATCATCATTTCTTAACTTGTATTACATTATAATCACGTTAATTGCTTCATTTAAGTAGAATTTTTAAAAAGTGATTTTTTACTATCGAGCCTCCTTAACACATATTCACTGGAGAAAAGTGAACGGGCAACCAAAAAAAAAATGCTAAAAAGAAAAAAAAATTTACACTTTGGAAAAGCTGCTCCTCAGGAATGTGGTCAGTTTCCACATCCAAAACCTTCACATTTAGTCTATTAAAAATGAAAAGGTTAATGTTCAGATTGAACATGTCATGCAGCAAGTCATCCTGAGTTTCATAGAAAAAGGAGCCATCTGTTCCTCTCAAAGTAGTGTGGAGAACTATTACATGGCTTTAACATGTAGGATTCATGTCAGGCATGTAAGCGTCATAATAAATAGTCATTCACTGATTCAAACACATACACCTGTAACTTCAAAGTGGCACAGCAAATGCACCATGACCCTTTACAACATGCCAGCACAATTTAAAACTTGCTCGCAAAAGTTAAATTTAACAATTGTCTGACAACGCACATTTCTCTTTGGCTCTTTACACTAACTCTTATTTGACTCCAGGGATTCATTTACAATGGGAATGAATTTACAGACAATGAATTTGAATCCATCTATAAATGCCCATCATACTGATTCATACATAAGTCCGTATACAATCTGACTGGAATATCAAGAGTTAAAACCAGTCCTTTTCAGCTCTCAGTTGCACTAATGTTTTTTAAATTCAAATGATTCAAAGAAGACAGGGACAAATTTATTGTCAAATATTTACCAAAAATCTGTGCTACAACCTTCCATCTGTATGGTTTTCCTAAGCTTTTCACCCCTACAAGAGGGTTCTCAACTATTTTAGCATTCTGTCAGCTGTGGCAATGGTTGAAAACATCTCCCATTTTCATCAAGACATGTCTTGTTAGTCCCCCACTGTGAATTTCATCTAATTCAAGGTAATCATCTACTCAGAAAAAGAGGTTGCTGACCATGTATTTTTATCTGTCTGTATCATCTATCACTGCCAATCATTGTTTGTTCACAAATAAGTGATGCCATTTTGCTATATGCAATTACAAACTAAGTGTTATTGTTTTCTAAACATGATAAAATTTAAAAAAGTATTTTATATTTTTCAACTGTCAGTTGCTTCATTGTGATTGAATTTAAAATACCACATTCAAATATGGCTGGGACAAAATTATTATCCAATGTTTGCCACCATGCAAGGATTCAATAGAATGACAGAGATTGAAAACCTCTGATCAAAGTCACTTGTGTCAAGCCTGGCTTATATGTAGTGTTGGTGGCTTCATGGTGTTTGAAGCCTGGTCGTAGTAGTTCCTGTGTTCCAATCCTTGCAGACCCGATATTTTGTCCATGGACAAGAAAATCCACACACAATTCCTGACGAATCAAGTTAAATAATACTGACAACAGATGGAGACTGTAACTATACTGCTAAGGATCTGAAGGCTAATAGGCAGCTGCCTTGTACACTTCCCAGGAAGCTGAGAAAGTATGTGAATGTCTCCGCTGGGTCTGTCTGGGTAACAAATGAAAGTAATGTGCTTAGAGCGAAAGGCTCCACTCGAATAAATGCTACATATAATGTTTTCTATCATTATTAGATACAAACTATATTGGGAATGAATAAGCTCCTGGCACGTCTGCCTTGTCTGAAGGAAAAGAAGATTTTTAAGACTTGTACCAACCTTTATTTCATCTTCCTTCTGTTTTTCCATTTGCTGCTGTCTCTTTCTCTCCTCTCTGTAAAAACAAATATACAAGAAATGACCATCGTTCCAGTTTGGAAGAAAACAAACAACAAGCACATTAATATGTTATGCATGGAAATGTAAGAATCCTTACACTATTTGCATGGTGTGGGAGATGGGGAGGGAGACCATGAGTTAGAAAACCAGATCTAACCAAGAGACAAGACATAAGACACTAGGAACTGATGGCTAAATCATATTTTAATTTCAGATGTATTTCCCTATTTCTTTTCACATATCTTTCCCAGAAAACTGATCATTTGAGTGTTTCTTCCCACATGAAAGATTTGAGTTTCCTGCGTCTTGACTGCCCTGTGATTACAATGATCATAAGTGCAATTAAAAAGAAAAAGGTTATTCTTTTAACTGTCCCATTAAATTAAATGGGAAATATACAAGAGATTTTTTTGAATAAATATGTCATTTACTCACTGTTTTCTCTTGAATGTTTTCTCATAGCTAGGCCTGACTGCTAAGTCTTCATCCTCTGGTTCTTCAGCAATATCACAACGGCTGCCAAAGAAGTAAAATTATGCTTTTCACATAAAGTCAATGCATAACCCGGTGCCCATAAAAACTTAATTATTCTGATCAAAGTACAAACTTTTGCAACTGAATTTGAAGTCAATTTAAAGACAAGCTCTTTGTTTACCTCAAATGAAATTTTTGTTATTATTTTAATTATTTTTGACACATTTATCTGATGTGAAATACAAACCTTGGGATAGAAACAATCCCCTAAAAATATAAGCGTTCATTAATCCATCAACATATTTTGAAACCTGATATATTTTATTTTTGGAGCTTTCAATATGTTTATAAATTCAGTTCCAAGTTAATCATTTAATAATAAGCAAAGCAAATACAAATCAATGAAAAGACAAAAATGTAATAAATTACAACAAACAAGAAAAAATTAAAAGCAGGGCAGGACTGCCAGCATAGCCCACTTTTCACTCTTACTGCCTGATCCATTTCAAGAAATGGCCATATGTAATGTTCTTTAGATCTCTCTCTTTCTCTCTCTATATATATTGTATATATATATATATGAGACTGAGACAGAAGGTTGTGTCCTTTATCAGCTGTTTATGTCATCACTTTCAACACCTTAAAAACATTATAAAATGTCTTTTCTTTGTATCTTCAATCATATAAGTTTGCAGTTTGACAAATAATGAAGATAAGGTAAACTAAAAACCTCCTGTAAGGCAGAGAAAGAAAAACACCATCTAAAAAATGCTTAACATGATGATATAAGCAATGGACAAAGGGTCATGGTCTTCTGTCATACATCATTAGGAGACAATATTAAATTGTTACGAAATCATGTGATAAAAGAACAAAAGCAACAGATTGGGTCATACGTGGATACTAATACGTCCGTGATAGAGGTGAACGTTTTTAAAAAAAAAAAAGAATCTGAAGGTATTAAAAAAACAAAGTGACTATTCGTTTGTATGTACGAACATGTGATACCACTTCCTCATCCGTACGATATTCTTGTCATGCCCATGCACAAGATTTGCCAATCATGGTTCCCTCCATTTTCGAATAGGTTCAGGCCATCTCATTGTCTTATTGTGTCAGTCAATATAATATAGATCTAAGTGATAAATGGCTGAAGAAATTCAAGCTGGAACAAAACTGGATCTAGATCTAGATTATATTTCTCATAAGTCTAGATATAGCTCCTACTCCTAGGTATATTTATTCGTCGAGATCATGTAGCATAGCAAAGGCTAGAGCTGAATTAAATGATAGTAGTAGAAGTAATAGAAGCTGTCTCGATTCAGACACGTGTCCGATCTGTAGTTCTACTCTAGATCTAGATCTACTTAAATCTAGAGGTAGATCTAGATCTGCATATTATGAAATGCATTCCAACATATTTCACCAGGTTGTCTGAATATTTATTGTCTAAATGGACACACATTCTAAATCATATCAGAATATCAGATCTAGACAATCTATCTACCCTTGTTTGCAATTAAACAAAACTGCTACATGTAAGCTTATAAATCTAGATGTGTCACAGAGATGTGTGATAAATGTTTTGCAAATGAAATGTAGACCCAAATACTAGATCTAGAATCTAGAGTTGGGGAAAATTATCATATAAAAAAAAAAAGAATTACGATAGCCAACGTTTTCTAAAAATAAGCCTATAGGCTAGATCTAGCAGACAATTAGGTATGTAGTAATGTGGCGCAACCAAGTTTCAAACCCGGTCCACCGGCCTCGCAGACCAGTGTCTGATTCATAAGACAAGGGACTTCAGTTCTGATTCTTCAGTTTCTGAAGTGACACTGAAAGGCTTATTATATCTATATTTAGTCGAAGCTGATTAATTTTAGCCTAGTTTTTCAAGGAGTGGAATCTGTGCTCTATATCATGTCAACCCACAATCCAGATCCCCCTCCTTCCAAAGATGTTGGCTTCAGGTTCATGCAAATTTTCCCCACTAAATTTTCTTGGAAGTTATCTCGACTGGGAAGACAGAGGCGGTACCAACTGTGTGATGACAGGCGCATGAAAGGTGGTCGAAAGTGAGGCTAGGCTAATCATCAAGTGAGCCTCACATACAGAGACTGCGTTGTTCTAGATAGTAATACAGGTAGACAAAGCATCGCCCTTCCCAACCTATACTCCCCTCCCCCTTCAAACCCCTTTCCGCACAATAGTCCTTTCAGTTTACATCATCAAGGTGTCATACAGACGGGGAAGCGATATCACATCTTCGTATGTATGTACAAATAGGCCTTGCCTTAAAAAAAAAAAAGAATTTGAAGGTATTAAAAAAAAAAGAATCCTGTTCTTTTCCCTGAACCAGACGTATCTCACAAAATGCATACTTGTGTGTAGCGTCAGGATTCATTCTGCAGTACCAACGTTCTGGGAGAGAAGTATGGTCAATCCCATCAGGTAAGCGGCGCCACTTCAGGCACTGGTCACACTGGGCCCACAGCCAGTCAGGGTTGATCCTGAGATATCGAGGAATAAGAATTTTCACTCACACACAGGGAGGCAAAGTCAATGCAATACCAGTCTAAGCTCAAATGGTTCATTAGACTAATTGTTTTGAACAAGACGTCATCTTCTCTTTCTCAGCCAATCCATGGTGATGCTGAGCTTGTAGAAGATGCCGTAACCATTTTGAATAGAGGGATCTCCGCTTTAATGGAGGATGAAAAGCATAAGGTAGATGAAGGAACTTCCAATAATTTGTAATTTTATCTTGCTAACAAGAGACATGCTTTTATAGAACCAAATGTTGACTGCCTCATATTTTATGTTCTGTTGAAAAAAAAAAAAATTTTTCACAAGTCTCAAAGATTCGCTCCAAGCTCAACTGCAATCCTATGCTAAGTGAAAGCAGTCCAACTATAATATGGAATTATGCCCCATAGCCTGTGCTTAAATAAATGAGAGAAGGTGATTTTGCTTTCTGCTATTATGCTTTTTTCACATCTCTTTCCTCTGGATACAGTTGTAATTTATTTCTCCCAAGTTACTCATAAAATTTATTTGTTCAGACAATAAGTGATATCTAAAAAAAAAAAAAAAAAATTTAAAAAACTGTAGTCCTCTTATGGTATTTTAGAAACAATAGAAATCAATGCTTTTATCTATTTGTTTTAAAAACACTCTGAGTTTAAAAATGCTGGGAATAAATACGTCTGATGCTGATGATATACAACATTCCCCCCCCCTCCTTTTTTTTTTTTAGTATATATATACAGCCTTCCAGTCCATAAACAAGATTATTTCGGTTGATAAGTGCATGCCCAATTTGTCTAACCACCACGGGGTCTTCAACATGCATTGGGGCATGCGAAATATATTACATCTTATCTGAAAAGATGGAATGTTGGGCTTTCCTATCAATGAAGTCAAGAGAGGGGACCACAGAATCACTGAATGAAAAAAAAAAAAAAAAAAGGGCAGGTTCTTATATTTCCCATTATCTGGTAGAATTCCAGCTGATGTTTTCATTGGGAAGCAGATGCCTAACTACTTGATTACAGCGACCTTTGAGATATATATATATATCTGAAGAAAGCTGCTTTGAAATTTACTCTCACAAACAGTTGGATGTCAGCAGAGTAGCTATAAATTTTTTTTAAAAAAAAAAACCCGATATCAGATCTGTTATAGAGATGAGGGTATAAAATGTATTTAAATTGTCCAGGCAGAGGTAAGAATTCTATAAAAACTTTGTAAGATAGGAAATCATGCAAGAGCTTTCAATTTCTCTTTGTCTCTTGGAAATGCAGGGACAACTTTCATTCACCACATACCCCACTGTTTGCACCAATGGGACATCTCGGTTTTTCTTCTCATTCCAGTAGTCATTCAGCTTTGACGCAAACGCAGCCATGACAGAGCTGGAAAAAAATAGTGAGTGAATCATAGTGAGTGACAAGAGTAAAATTTGAAGCTAAACAAGATTTTCAGAGCAAAATCTTTCTGATTCCTGTTCACCGATGCCAATAACTCTACACATAAAAAGTTTGACATGTGATTCATGTCACACAATTGTGTCACAATTATTAAAAGTACCTGTGGCACAAAAAACACAAAACAAAACTGCTACAAGCAATCCATCACAGAGATATCAAACTGTTCTCATGGAAAACTCGACAAATTTTTGACCCCTTAATTTTTTTTTTTTTGCCAATCAAACTATTTACATACCATTTTACTACATAAATGTGTCAGGGTTTTTTTTTCAGTCCTCCTCATATATAATGCACAGGAACTCCAGCCATCTTATCTGTTTATTTGTGGCATAATATTTCACAATCAGTAATATTTCTAGTTTCCATGGAAAATTTAAAAGATCTCCCCTATCTGCAATGTTATCTCCATATGGTCTAGAGATGTCAGTATTTTTCATATATGAGAATCCTAATAAAAGCAGAATCAAATACACCTCAAAGAAACGACCACTTCTGGCCAAAGATTGTCAGTACAGTACAAACAAATAGTAAAGACTTTTTAGTTCTCTAAAAGTTACATTGTGAAAGGGTCAAGGATTTCACTCAATTTCCTGGACCACAATAGTGAGCCTTTTTTCAGTCACCTAACTTACTTGTACATGTACTTAGGTACATGAAGTATAAAACAAAAAAATAATTGCAAGGAAGAAAAATATCACTTTTACCTCTTTATTTGAAACATGTTCAATGAGAAATTCAGTATATATAATGACGATTTTTTTTTCTGTTCATGGTGATGTTTTTCGCAGTTTAGGTTTGGCTTGTTTCAAATGAGACTATAATTGATTTTTTTTTTCACCTTTACAATGCTTGTCTTATACCTCATGTGTCTGGCAATGAGGCCTAATTTGGCATACTGAGAAAAGAAAACAAAACCGAAAAACAACTGCACATTTCACTCTTCTTTTTCTGCGACTTACTTGTACTTCTCATCTTTATCAAAGTCCTGCTTGTTGTGAATCGGCTGCAGGAAATCCACTTGGGCCACACCTACCACTCCGATACCCAAGTCATTTGGCTGGTGGAGGACAGGAGGTAAAACAAATTACTTAAAAAAGCATATAAACTCTCAAGGACTTCAGAGTAATTAGCTGACACTTCCCTTTCTAGACACTGCCAGGAAAAAGATTTTCCAAACTCATTATCCAAGAGCTAAGATAATAACCTTTTCAACTGTGCCTGTTACCTGCAGGCTGCATGAAAAGTTTGAATCAAATTACTGCTTGGAAAAACAACAACAACAACAACAACAACAACAACAGCTTCCAAGCCAATATTTCATAACCTCATAAACTTTATGACTTGTTAAATACAATACTAGTTTGAGACTCAGACATGCCACCAAAACTTGAAAATTTGGTTCTATCTTCAATTTTTTTTATAATCTCGCACGATGACAGAAGGGGATTGATAACTCACGCTGCTAAATGGTAATGTGAGATGAGATAGGCTCCAAATACTAACAGAATAGCAAGACAATATAAATAAAATCAGTCACATCTTACATAAAAATAATCAAATCATCTAGATCCACATCGACAACAAGCAGATTAAGTCTTCATAAAATATGTTTCTGACACTTAATATTCTGATGTCTATTCAATTCCAGCTTGTGCTAAACCACAGTTCAAAATGAAAACAGTGACACTCAACCAGCATTAGCACACAATGCAAAAACTTCTACCAATTGTTATCATAAAATACCAAGAAAAATTCTGAATCACTCAGAAACAAACAAACAAAAAAAAAGAAAAAAGAAAAAGAAAACAGAGAGAACTGCAAACAGATTTCTGTCTCTCTTCTCTTACCCACCTGTTTCTGATAGCCAACTTTTTCAAATGCTTTGATGAGACGGTTCCTGTGATACAGCATCATTCCATAGTCCTCTGATCTGTCTGTTTCGCAAGTGAAGCCAAAGATGATTTTTACTGGTCGAGACTGCATTTAGAAAGTGTACACAACAAATTTCAAAAACGTAATGAAAATAAGAAAAAGTTTGATCTATTTTTTTTTTAAAAAAATGGGAAAATTCAGGATGAGGTGGAAAAAGGGCAGGGTTGTCCTTCTTAACAGAGTCTTAACACATCAGAGTCAAATAGACATCCAGAGACAAATTGAAGATCATGATAGTTATAGCTAATTATTGGCACATTTTGTTCGCAACTAAAGAGGTTGAGTTCAATGAGAAAAATTTCTTAAAAGTTGATGATCCATGATGTTTATATTGCAAGTCTTCAAGCACTCCCAATTTCTTCAAACAACATGCTTACCTATAAATCTACACAGAATTTTTAGTAAACTGTTAATGATTCATGCAGACAAATCAAACAGATAAATCACTTCAGATAAGATTTCATTTATTATAAAGACAAATAATACCATAAAATGCTAGACTGAAAGGTAGGCTCATAAATGTGTGACAGCTTTGGAAAAGGTGGAATTAGGGAAACCTTCCTTTCGAGTTTTTAGTTGTTTTCCAAACTAGAACATTTTACTGAATTAAGACCTTTAGAATTTTTAAAACGTCTCTTTTAGGGTTCTTTTTTGGTGAACTTAGCAATGTCACAGGTTAGCTTGGCAAAAGATGGGTTCAATGTTTCAGACACAAATTTCAATGAAAACATTATTATTATTATTATTTTATATTTATTTTCAAAAAAACACAAGTGACAAATCTGGAAATTAATCACACTGGAAATTTACTAAACTGACAGAACATCAAATTTTCAGAATTTTTCATAGCACATACCAGCCATGTTGGCTTGTAGAAATCAATCTCTGTGTTGGAAAGTGACTTTGAAATGAGCTTTGACTTGGTGCGAACTCCTCGTATGGTTATTTTCATTCGCGGCCGCAGGAACAATATACTACAGTACTCCTGTAAATATGGCAAGACAAAAGTATTATCAAAACTAAATTCAGTTTCAGTTTCATATTTCAAGAATTATTCAAGAATAATAATAACATTCACATCATTTCAAATACCTTGTTCTCATATTGCAAGAATCTGTCTGTGACATTCTCATTTTTATGTACTGAATTCTTGTCTCCATTGTTATGAACTCTTCCTATGTAAATTTACAATGAGACTACAAAGTGGTAAATAAAGAAACCATCAGAACTCAAAATCACTACAGGATTCATCAACAAAAAGAGTATATGTACTTATTCAGTATATATACTTATTCTAATTGTCCATATGACAATGAAATAAAATAGTGCTGGATAGGGGCTGGATAAACCAAAAAGCATTCAGAAAAGTACAGAAATTTTATTTTAAATGCATATGATGGAATAAATGAACGTGAGAATCAGCTTCATTGAAACTTCACTTGTTACACTCATTTATCATTATTCGTTTATAGCACTTTGCAAGGTTTTGAAAAATCTGTATTCGTCAGGAATTAATTGTCCATGTTTAGCACTCCGCAAGGTTTTGAAAAGATTGCAGTCATCAGTCATTGCTCACATATAGCCTTTTACAAGGTTCTGAAATATATTCTTATCAGTCATGTATATAACACCTTCGAAGGTTTGAAAAGTTTATAGTCATCAGTTATTGTTCATATATAGCACTTTGTAAAGTTTTGAAAAGCTTCTCACTCATAAGTCACTGAGCACTTAGCAAATGCCACCTATAGATAATACTTTGTAAGATTCTAGAAAGTCTATAGACACCAGTCATTGTCCATGTATAGCACCTTGCAAAGTTTTGAAAAGTTTATATCTATAAGTTCCTGCCCATAAGAACAAGCAAATATTTAGCATTTTATTCACTTGGCTAATATTTTATTTCATGATCATATGCTTCAGTCTTTCAACATGCGTGCTTCATTTGGCACATGATGATCCTTACCCGCAGAGACCGTTTGTACTCGGATGACATGTGTTGAATTGGGCGATGATATACAGATGTCATGTCGACCTCATGAGCCTCTGGGCATCGAATATCTCTGGGATCACTGGAGAAATCCAGTTCTAGAGTATTGTCCTGCAGTCTGCCAGTGGAAAAAAAAAAAAAAAAAAAAGCAATAAGAATTATGAGATTCAATCAAAAGAACCACAGGCAAATTTCATGTTGTAATATGCCCACAATCTTTTGATTTCATCAGAATACAGCACGTTGCTGTGTTTAAGCACAGACAGCATTCAAGTTTGCACCAATGACACGGATTTTTCACAGAGGTGATGAGAATAACATTATTATGATTTTGAAGAGAATGCACATTCCATTCTGGCTGAGCCGCAGACTGCTGTATGGTAACAAAAAAAAAAACATTAAAAAACTGGGAAACAGAGGTATTTGACAATGTTTTGTCATGATCCCTTTTACTATTCACTTCCCAACATTTTCTCATGCAAAAACAAGATCAAACAAAAGAATGAAAAAAGAAAAGAGAGCAGAAAAAAATGAGACGTGACACGATGAAATCAGGCACTCGTCAAACTGAGCCGACCAGAGAAATCATGTTTTTCAACAGTGAATGAATTTTTAAGGCAATTTTTTTTCTGCACCAAATCCTTCTATATCAATCTAAAAATGCATATATATGGGTTCAATTTACTGAAATAGACTGAGTACAAGCCCAAAAATTGTAATTTAGTGGCATGGCCTAACAAGGATTAATAAGGATTTACAAAAGTGATCGGCCATTTTCTCACTAAATTCAGCTGCAGTAACAGGCCACCCCCATCGTCTTCAACTGCCAATATCTCAACTTCTACATAAGGTAGAACAATCATTTTTTCACATACTGAAATGGAATTAATAATCTTTACAGTGACACCAATAAATCCATATGCTCAAAATTAATTTGATGAGAGCCTGATTTCATTGTATCGCATCTCAAATGACATTTCTATCATTGTAAAATGATATACATGGTACCTGATGACTCGAGAGAAATGTACAATGAAGAAGTGTAAAATGAAGCTCACATCAAGGAAACTTACCTCTTAAGGTTGTAAATTATGATCTTTGTTCCAGTTTTAGACCCTTCCAATGCTTTCAGTTCTTCTTTCAGCTCAAATTCCTCTTTGAATACAGAGTACTTGAGAATTGCATCCAAGTTATTTCTGGACTTCCCACTCTTGATACGTTCCAGTGCAGATTTGTTAAGGCAAAAATCACACTTGTGTCCATTTCTATCCTCATCAGTCCTTGATATTGTTATTAACAATGAGAAATAGCCTCTAAAATACCAGAGTAGTTACCAAAGTCTAGACCAATGGGAACTGTTTTTCAACCGCTGAATTATCCCCTTTTAAGCCATGCAAAAGTTCTTGAACAAACACAATGATACGGGCATAAAAATCACTTTTATGGTTATTATGAATGAATGTGCTCCATGAAAAAATCTAAGAAGTATTTATGGTATAAAGAAACTGTCTTCGTCTTTTTTTTTTTCCTTTTCTGGTGGTTTAATTTCTAATAAAGAGGATTCTAGATCTTTTTTCCTCTCTACAAATTTTGTCCAAAAGCCTCTGTGTGAAGTAATTTGAATGGTACAAATTACTAACATCCCCTTTGCCAATTCTTTTTTTGTGACATCATCTGGGCAGTACAGAGCAACTGTCACAGCTGACAGGGATAACAGAAGACTTATTATGTGCACTTTTTACACATTATATCATGTAATTTCTTTAATCAAGAGGACAAAAGAACATTTTAATTTCACACACCGTGTCCCTTATGTTACAGAATCTCATTATCAAAATACAGACAATTAATAAATTTGTTTAGACCAAGCGAGCAGCTGGAAATATCCGTCTACTTTAAGTAGGATGGATACAAACACTGTTCACTGCCACTGACATAGAAAAACATATAAAAAAAATGCACGGGATTGGTGACAAGTCTTCTCCAATTTCGAAGTGGAGTGGTAACAAACATCAATGGGCGTTCCATTTTTAGTAGGGGGTACAAACACTGAGCCGAGGATTTCCAAGTTTTTACCTAGTCGAATATGAACTATTCATTAAGTCACATAAAGGAAAAAACATTCAAGCACCGATAACAGTATCCACAACTTTTCACCTGTCCATGCATCACAAGCTGTTAATTCATAAATTTTAATTCGTTGGCGGGGGGAGGGGGGGAGGGGAATGTAAGACAACTTTGTTGAAAAGGATATAATTTGGGAGCCGATATTCAAGGATGGGAACTAAAACACAGTTTGCATTGATGGCGCTGAGGTAGGTCTGTGACAGAAATCCAATGCTCGCACTTCCTTGGCAACGTGTGAATACCAAGGCATCCTGTCCTAAGCGCATGGAGCCAGACTTGAAACCATTTCCATAGTGGCCAATGGGCTGGTGAGAGCTCTGCTTTTCATATGCAGCTTTCTCACAAAAACCAAAGCTGAAATGAAAAAAAAAAAAAAGAAAAAAAAAATGACACACATAAACTGAATCCTCACTTGCCAAACAAGGCAGCTGGCCTATACACAACAATAAAATCTCATCTTTGCTACAAAATGGATTCCCTCCCCCCAAAAAAATTTCAGACACTCTTGTTAATATTAAACACAGCTACATTTCAATCACTCTTGGACAACTAATATATATATATATATTTTATTCAATAATCGACTCTTTATATTTGTTAGTTTGTGTCTTTGTATTGTGATTTAACGGCATATCAGCACAATCACGGCTATATTGTGCCAAACACAGTAAAATATGTTTACACATTCTTCTTGTTTTTCTTAAGCCTTTCAATCCAAAGAAAGTAGGATTATCTCGGCTTTTAGAAGTTGTCAGTATTTGCTGAGAAATTTTGTGGGTAGAAATTTGGAATTTGGAAATTTTGCCCAGACAGCGGCAAGCAGCCTACTCTTTC
>JBCEWB010073484.1:0-13141 GCA_039654565.1 Peronia peronii | reverse complement strand
GAAACTCCCCCCCCCCCCCCCGCTCCCCCTTAAAAGAATCAAAGGGACACCTTTTTTATTCAGATCCTAGCCTCCCCCCCCTCCCCCCCGCTTTCATCCGCCTTCTTTTTACCACGTAAATTGACACTAGATGAAATTCACAATATAGTGATATATGAATTTACTCTGACGGATCGTTCTGAAATTCTTTATGTTCACTAAGCAGTTTGTGTCTTTTTTTACGGAGTGAATTATCATTTTGTTGTTATGTTAGGCTTCTTTAATAAGCTTAATGGCTTCTAATGTATCCATGTACGCACTGGCGACCCAGGAGGGGTATATTACCTCAGAAGTAAAGTGGGATAGTGTACTCTGTGTTCTCTATCGACTATGTGGATTTTTACCCTTCCATTTCTTGTCTTGTTTGTAGGACTGTCTCGTATAAGGAGGTTCTACTATTATCCACTTAATGCTCTCTGATGTAAGCACCCGATTGAGATAACCGCCTCCAGGTGGTTGAAAGACGTATATAGAATGTGACGATGTGAGCACCTTCGGCTAGATATGCTTGTATTGTTTGCTTCTTGCTTTCTAGAGTGACATAGTATTACTAGATGCCCAAATGTTTTAAAGGCGGATGCAGTGGAGTTGTCGTTTTCTTAGAAAATCATGACGTTCGCCATTTTATATGTTTCAATTTGCTACGTTTACTTATCCAGGGCTTTCCCTAGACGAGCTGGGAGTTTCTTCTTGCTTCTTGCTTTTATCACTTTCATCAGGTCTCATGCATGTTTGCCTTTGAATCATATCATTTTCCTTAGTGGGTCTCAATCCATTTGTTTTCAGTCTTAGAACGTCTGCCAGGCAAATTTGGAAGAGCTTAGCTGTTGATCTTAGCGCCTCATTCTGAACAGCTTCAAATTTCTTCATGTTAGTTGTGGAAATCCATGGCAAATAGCTTACTAGCTCTATAAATGGGGTCTGGATCTAGGTTAACATTCACAGAATATTGATGAAGGATGAAGCTGCCACACAACAGTGACTCAGTTGGCTGCTCTGTACAAGTTCAATGGACTGATATGTTACACACTCAATACTTACAAGGCGTTTCAATATTTGTGAAGAAAAAATCGCAAAGCAGATTTGAGTCATTTGGCAAAACGAACTTAATTTTGAAAATGTTATCGGCCAACCGGCAGTTGATACGAGTTGAAAATAGTATACTGCATGCGAGTGATAAAATTGTGTTACAATCGGGAGATTAAGTTTCAAAATGATTTGAATACATATCAGCAGAAATAGGGAACAATAAGAGATGTAAATAGCAGTGAGCCTGAATATGTCTTGTACTGTTACTATACTCCAATAGCGACACATAGAGGACGGTGTCGTGGCTTTTTTAGACGGCTGATTCCACATTGTACTTTATCAAGACAGGTTTAACTATAGGATTTATTTAAAGTGTACCCTATATTTCGCATAATGTATTTGTCGTGTCACTTAATATGTTGCCTGTGAGATTTTCATTTATTTGACTTTTGTTTGTAATATGCCAAATTTTCAGGGGATTTAGAATGATATGTAGATTATGCCCTCTTTCCTTTTGCTGTCTGCTTTTTAACCCTCTAGTGCCCAGGCATAGAAATCCTTAGCCAAAAAATCTGAAAATCTCAAAACACACTTATATGATGATATAATACACTAAACAGAAGAGATTCTGATAATTTTGTGCATAGACTAGAAATTGTAGGATGGGCCATATATGTCATAATGGGGGTTGACTCTGCGTCAGATATGTCATACTGGGAACATATACTTTTTATAGCCATTCAATTACGAGCGCACAATGACAATAAGTTTGAGATTTGGTTTTGCTATATGGAAAAAAAAATATGAAGAACTATGTTGTCGTAAGAATGATATATATGTACTTTTTGTTACAATAAATAAATATATTATTTCTGTGGTAAAGAAAAGGACTAAAAAAATCCCATTAGAACAGTACTAAAAACTAATGATTTTTACCTGCTTTGAATTAGTGACTACCCTCTTGCCCAGTATGACAGATCTGGCTACAAAACGACTGAGAAACTCCCAGTATGACAGATCTGGCAACATTTTTTCTCAGGTATTCTAAACTAATGAATACATCAAATTCTACACATATTGATATTATCCATACAGAGCAATAAAATAACATCAGAGTAACAAATCTATGAGCTAGAAATGCAGATTGACTTATATTTATCTTGATGGTGATGGATTGCAAAATGCCTGTTTCACAGCTGCAGTGTTTAAACTTTGGCACTTAAAAACAGGAAGTAAAAAGAGGATCATGTGGGAATTATTTTCCTGCTTTGATAAAGATGAAAACAAGTCGATTGCAACAGAATCTGTTATAGGTCTCGTCAAGGCCTTTGTGAAATCATGGTGCCAAATGTGTATATGGGGCACTAGAGGGTTAAATTTTCAATTCATATCTTTCGTCAGATAGGACCTAGAAATCTTAAAATGTCACTCACAATGTTGCACGAACTTCTGACCATCTCGGGGCTGGAACAATAACATTATATATCTTTTGATTTATGATCTGAGAGTATTAAACAGAAATGTTTTATTTGGACAAGGTAGTTCAATATATTGATTCCCATTCAAACAACATACCCCAAAGAGTGTATTTGTAGAACAAATTTTGCTTGAAAACTTTAGAAAAGTGAATCACATACCTATGAGAGGTTTAAGTCTGTAGATATACTGGAGATTCGTGCAAACAGTTTTTGAGCTGGCCTCGATTATTTTATTATTTTGTCAAAATGTTTTGTTATCTCAGAAAGTTGGACTAGCTATCGGCAACAACATGGCCATCATATGCAAGGGAGCAACATAACCGTTCCGACACGATAGCGGACAAGTCGGTTTTTATTACTTTTCCCCTATGGACTAACCTTTCATTTTGTCTACACCTGGCTAGTGTGATAACATTACTAACAATGCTACAGAACCAAAGAAGGTTGCAGTTATCTTCTCAAACTTATTTAGTGGCTAATATCTATTCCAGATTTTACATCTGATTGTCGGAAAAATAAAATCTTATTAAAATCTTATTAACCTCAACGCATCAAGCCAACCATTTTAGGAAACATTTTCGCATTCACTAACCCACCATTGAGGAGGAATGCCCTCTGACTGTGACTAAATTATGCTTAATTAAGCTTTTTCAGCTAGTCAGTCTGTTGTGTTTTCGGTCGCATTAATAATTATGTATATTCAAACTGATGATTGGACCAAAACATCAAATTGTGTGTAACCATTAAGAGACTGTAAATCATCCATTGAAAATAAAAAACTAGAAAGAGGTTTGACAAAGGATCATGATGAAATGTAACAGTTAAAATGTTGTGAAACGAAAATGTTGCATCAGACCAGAAATAAAAAACCTATGATAAACACCATGGACAGAAGTTGTAATATATATTATAAAATGTTAAAGCAAATTTTTTTTTCGGGAACACCGAGAGTCAGTCCTCTGGAAAAAAAAAGGTGGGTTAGTACATAAACATGATAAGTTTGTATCAACCATGAACGAAGGATAAAACAGGTATACAGATACACAAAGCAAAAATGCCGCAGAAATTCTGTGGAGTGAAGAGAAATGGTAGAGATTACACATTTCTGAGGAACACAAATACTGTGTGTGCATAATAAGAGAGATCATACCATCTGAAAAGACAAAAAGCATTGGTTCGTTTCTCCTCCCTTTGGAGGCCACTGTCTGAATGGTATTGACATTCGATTTTGCGGAATGCAACAGCTTGGGTAAACTGAACAGTGAGATGTAGTGCACATATCCACAATCGTGAGTTGGAGTCATAAAGCATTCATAAACATTCTCAGCATCAATAAGGACAAGGACGATTGTCAGCAAACACTGCCATATGCTGTATACGTCACTTCTTATTCTTAATCACCCCTTCGCATTATCTGGGACGTTATAAATACATTAAGCCGATGATCAATGACGTATTGCAAAACACATTAAGGAAAATTCTTTAATTTTCTCCAAAATCTCTTGACCTCGTTTTTCTCAGGTAACTCATTTTTACCTTCCTTTCTGACCCAAGTGCTAAAGGTTCGTTGGGTAATTGTATAAAATGTTCACATTTATGAAAATCTTAAAGTGTTGATAGACTGATGTTGGTTTAGCCACACAGTGATAGCATGTTTTTCTTCAGACATGGATTTCCTGAACAGAAGCCTTGATGGAGACATCAGGATGAGCAGTTACTCGTGGAATGAGCATGTAAACAACTCAAAACAGATTGCCTGGTGGTTTTTGCTCCTGTCCTAAACTCTTCTGTCAAAACCGATAAAAGGATTTCGGCAAATTTATACCCTGAAACATATGTTGTTTCCAACAGAGCCCGAAAATATGATATTTCTGAATTACAAGATGTTGATGATAAGTTGCTGACTTTTGGGTAAAGCCACAAAAGACAACTTTATGATTTTTTAACACTCATTTAAAAAAATATGTTTGTTATCTTGCAAAGTTCTATAGGTCTGCAAACAAATATTCAAAATAAGTCCAACAACAAAACAAAATGAAATTAAAAGAAGACCAACCAAGACAACAAAATGAGCAAACAAAGATACCTTTACAAAAAATAAATAAATAAACAATGTAACAAGGGGAATGATGCTATACAAATCCGTGAGCGATTTTGCATTTTGAAACTGCAGAGAGATATTGGTACACATTGCATTATTGGCTTATAAAATCCAGCAATGAACGCTCACATACAGCGGATATTATGCGTTGTTCTTCTCGCTTTCTATCTGCCTCGTTCGGCACCTCGGGCTAAGCCGAAGACAAGACAAACGAAACACAAGAACTCGAAACAGCATACTTTACTTAACACATGTATAAGCAGAATGAAGGTGGGAGGGTCTGAGGCATAGTCAGTTTTAAAACATGTCTGACGGGAGACTCAACATTGCACTTTCAGTAAGATAATAGGTTTAAAGCGTACATCTTTTGATAATTACAAAATAATTAGATAGGCCTACTTAGTCTGGCACTCCCCTCTTTTAGTGGTCCCTGTCTCTTTCTACTACGGAAAGCGCGAAAATGGCACATATCGATTACTGTATTCCAATTACATGATGTAGACTAATTACCGTCAATACGATTATGACTGTGTCGGTGTTTGTCTGAGTATTTCAAATGGCAAATACACTTTTTTGATTGGCGTTGTGCTCTTTACTTTAGGGTTAGGGTCAGGTTTAGGGTTAGGTTTAGGTTAGGTGTAGGGACAGGGGTAAGGTGGGATTAGGAGTGGTTGTACATTCTTATAGACTTAAATATAAAGCATAATCATGCAGTAATCGATATGTGCCATTCTCGCGACTTCCGTAGTAGAAAAAGACCGGGACCACGAAACGAGGAGAGTGCCCTCAGTCTTCTGATCAAGAATTTCTTTTTAGATGAATATAATCAGCCTTTAGAATCATAACTTTCTGATCAAAGTTTTATAATAATGTACTTACGTAGTACAATTTTGCAGCTTTGTTCTGATAATGATGTCATGATTAAGATGACGCGTGATTTTGCATTGATATTATATCTCAAATGGCATTTTCTCTGACTCCAGAATGTAAGCTAATTTGAAGAAAGAATCCACGTGTTTTGCGTTGCTTTTATTGGGTCTTTAGGCCCCAGAAGAGGACATCTCGGACTTTCATATCTTGCTGGTCCGAGGCGATACGAGTATTTTACATTGCTGTACTTGGACAGCAGAGTCATTCCGAGAAAGAGGAAGGGGATAGAAAGTCAGAAAATGGTAGTTTTAGGGAGAAATATGGTCATCTTAAGTCTGAAAGTATGGGCTTAGAACAATTTTTATCAATAAAGAAACTGAGTTTGAATTAACTATACCATTTTTATTGCTGCTAAACCAATATCAAAATCAGCATTTCCATCAACATGTTTGTAAACGTTGGCATATAGATCTACACCAGTGAACATGTTTTCATCGAAAGTATGGCCCAACAGGTTACTGACTTTTGCCTAACAAGTGATAATGTACTCACAATGTTTGGGTGTTTGTGAAAACAAACTTATCCATAGTGATGGCTACTTGTCTGTCTATAATGGCTACATAATATTTTTCTCAGTGACTGTCAGCTAAATACTCTTTGTTAGCTCTATTATGAGCTTATATTTTTTTCCTTATTCACTCATACCATCCAAGATAAATCAAATCGAATGAACTTAAAGAAAAGTAATAGTATTAAGTCGAAGAAATCATACACAGTGTTTGTACGTTATGACTGGAATTTTTCAATTGAAAGACGAATTTCTGACAGAAAGAACATTATTTAAGGGTCAAATTTAAGAAACAATGGATTTGGTGTGACTTATATAGAGTGGGGGAAATGTTATACAGAAATTTTATCAAAGCAGTATCGCAAGCGTAACGCCAGTTGGTTTTTCGTGTCAGTGGCACATCCAAAAGTAAGAACCTTCATATTGCATTCAAGACGCCTTAGAAAAAAAAGGCTCAGTATATTTTAACACTTACACGAATATACGTTTACCAGTAATATAAATTAATAAAACACCCTTTCATTCTAAGGGAGAATTTGGACAAATACTTGCATAGAAAATTATTGATGATCTATCTCTCACCCAAATCTATACAGACATATTTTTTATGCCCAATCATTTTTTTTAATTATACCACATTAATCTTTTTTTTTTTTTTCATCTTGTCTCTGATAGCTCCAGCTGTAAATCTTTGCATCAGGAAACAAATCATACAATATTCGACACAGCCTGACACATGAACAGATTACTAACGGGTCAAATGATATCGTAGCTGAAGCTTAGCAGGATGACACAATTTATTGTTCTGTTTTCACGAAAAAATAAAAATAAGCAATGAACATCGTCACCAAAAAATGTTAACCTCTGAAATAATAAGAATGTTTTAGAAATGTGTCTAGCAAATGGTTTTTAATGGCGACAGAGATGACTTTTTATTAGTAGTAATATTGTTATAGGTAGACAATTTTTTTATCTTTTTTTTTTCTTTTTTTTTTCTTTTCCATCGAATTTGATATGTCCAGGGTTGTAAAAATTTAAAAAAAGATTGACTCCAGTGGTTGCCATTTTAAATCTTGGCTACTCTGAAATTGCTGTCTTTGAAATCTTTATTCCCTGCCAAATTTCAGCGAAACCTGATGAAACATGGTCAACTCATTATTTGGCATAATTTTTCAAACGCTGTAAGGCTTCATATGAAAAGGAAAACTTTTTGAAGATGCCATGTAGTGCAAGTTTCAAATTTTTTTTTTCATCACGATCATAAAAACCTTTTACTCCAAAGCATTCATGTATGTGTGTGTGTGTGTGTGTGTGTGTGTGTGTGTGCGGGCATGTGATTGAGTTTTTTGGTCTTATTATGAAAGTGATGTGTGTCAGATTGATAAGAATCTGTCCATAAATCAAACAAAAGGTAACAAAATAGTTTTTTTTTTTTTAATACAAAAGATTGGGTTTTAACAAAAACGTTTTTGGAATTTATCAGAATGATAAATAAATAAATAAATAACATCCAGAACGTTTATCCGGTTTTCGGCATCTAAACTGAAAGTGACATCAAAGAGAGAATATAATCAACGATTCAGTTTCGGAGACATAAATATAAAACAAAACAGAGAAATTGGAACACTGTGCCAATAGAAATGAAAAGGAAAACGACTGAGAAGAGGAAATAAGAGGAAAACGAACCCAGACAAGAATAAAAAAAGAAAGAAACTAACAAACAATTTAAAAAAAAAAAAGGGTAGCGAAGGATTGACGCTTGGCCTTGAATGAGATCGAAACTCTCCAAGTCTGTAATCTTCTGACCTAATCGTTTTCTTCGCTGCGTATTTTGTTTTTCAAAAGAAGTGGTGTTATTGTTTGATATTATTTGAGAAGAATTAGGACATAAGGGTCTGGCCGATTGCTAGTCCTACGTCTTTTATATAAGAAAAAAGAGAAAGAACAAATAAGTGCATCATGGAGGAAATACACAGACATGAACAAAAAAATGCACGTAAAAGATATTACCTTTGGAGACTCTATCTATTCCTTTGAAAAAGCGAAGTATCGTTATTTTATTAAGGATGAAAAGTACCGAATAATGAAATACCCTGACCAATAGTATTCTCCCTCCTGCAAATACAGTCCGTTCGGGCAATGTGCGCAGAAATTCGCATCTCTATGCACATTTGACATTATTTCGTTAAGTAAACCGTTTTTATCGCCATTTCAAAGGGTTTCAAACTTTCTGTTCATAAAAGGACCAGGCATCTATGTTATAAACCTGACATACAACCCATAAAAGGCTTATCGACTCGAAAACTACTAATTGTATCCATCTTAAATTTGGCATATAACATTGTTTCATAAATCCGAAAAAGCTCCACAAAGGCGTGGGTTCTCTTCTAATATTATTACAATTTTATGTCATATGTCTTACATCTTTTGTATAAAAAATAAATCATAAATTCTTTACATTATAAGAGTTTTTGTTTTCTTTCTTTTTCTCTCTCCTGACAAGAAGCTCCAGCAGTCTGGCGCTCCCAATATTTCTTTTTTTTTTTTCCGTATATTTCAGCAAATAAATTTTTTAGGATAATTCTCTAGGAAAATCTATTCTAACTACATAGCCTGTCCACTCTTTCTGCATTCAGTCAAATACGGTGCTTTCGTGAAAAGTCGTGCATATTGTTATTGCAGATAGGTATGGACTTCTTTTCCGGTAACGTTGTATTATAGGAGAATAGTCTGGATTCGCTTCCTTGTCTAAAGAAGAATGGTGACTAAATTAAACTGAAACAAATAGATATTGAGAGAGAGAGAGAGAGGGATAGAGAGAGAGAGAGACAGACAGACAGACAGACACACAGACAGGCAGACACACAGACAGAGAGCAAAAAAAAAACCCTAACATTTTCTGTTTGTTTGGTCTCTGTAACGTAGTGATAGAGTGAATCAACCAAAACATCAACATGAAAGTGCACACTCTTTCCACAGGTTTTTTTGTCACAGGGCAATGCACTATTTTCCCATCCGGTTAAGTATATAATAACAAAAAATGTTCGACGAATGTAATGGGTTGCTAAATATTCTGTTCTAGAACAACAGCAAGGAACAAAAACCAACCAGTGCCGGGAGGAAGAAAACCACAGACCGGCAAAAAATACATGTGAAAGATATTCCTCTTGGGGAGTCTCCCTATTCCTTTTGAGATGGAAGTGAAATATCGTAACTTTGTAATGAAGTCTTTTCGGGCAATATGCGTAAAATGCAGGCAGACAAATGTAGAAAATCATGAACTTCAGCTCCACTGATCCCGTATGAATTGCATTACAGGAGAATTGCCGGGATACACTGGGTTGTTCACGTGAAAATATAAAGGATGGCTAAATCAAACCAAATAAGCATATAAGGGAGAGAGAGAGAGAGAGAGGCAGACAGGCAGAGAGACAGAGAGCGTGTGAAAAAGAGAGAGAGAAAGAAAGAAAAAGAGAGAGAGAGAAAGACGGGGGGGAGGGGCATGCAGGAAACAGTTTTCCTTCAGTGACGATTTTAATTAGTCCAATATGTCAATGTCAAAATAAACACACATTTTACATACCTTTTTGGTGCAGGGCCATATTCTCTTTTTTTCTATCGTTTAAGCTAAGAAAAAGCTCCCGACGAATGTCTTGGGTTGTTTTCATGATCTCAAGAAAAAATAAATGAATAATCAATATTAAAAGGCTTTTAATTAAAAAATAATAATAAAAATAACAATAAAAAATATTTAAAGCAGAAAAAGGTGCCAAAATTCTATGCAGCTCATTCCTTGTATTGTGATCAACTATATACTGATTGCAATTTGGTACTGTTACGAAATAGTGTTTTCGCATGAGTCATTGTTTGCGAAGAGTCTTTGAACAAAAAGAAAAAAAAAAAAGAAAAAGAAAAAAAGAAAAAATCAAGACATCGAATGAAACTGGAAAGGGGAAAACGCGTTACAAAATTATTCAAATCCATGCTATATTAAATTAAGCAATTAGAAAAAGAAATTAAGTCCCGGTTTAAACTGTTGACTGATCATGGACTCTGCGATTTAATGAAAATGAGATAGAACGTTCTCTTATTTTCTGATTACATTGTTTACACAGTGAATTACACAGGTAGCCTAATTATGCCTGCAGGTTTTGAAGAACGTTATTGGATAGGAAAAACAAGGAAGCGAATCTACTAGATTCAGTATGAGGGCATAACCAAATAGTCAGTATTTTCTTCTATGATTGGGAGAAGCCAAAGCATGGATACTGAGAATTATATAAATGCCTAGAGATGTGTATCAGGAAACGCTTTTACGTTAAAATCAGTAATAATTTAAGTACTATATCAATTTAATAATGTCAAAGAACTGATGATTATTCACAATTTGCTGGTAGATATTTAAGTAAAGAACAAAAAAAAAAAAAAAAAATGACCTTACACACAAGAACTCTCCGGCTGAAAAAAATAATGGCTGATACTTTGCCAACTGAACTTCAGATAATATTTTAGCCTTTAGAGCCTTATATCAAAAACAGCTTATTATTCAGGAATTGAATTAAATGAGCTCTGCTTTATTATAAAAATAATAGGCCTATATATTAATAAAATTATTTTAAAATATTGTCAAACACATCAATGTCATTTAGAGAATGTACTTCTGTAATCTATATATGTTTACCAAATTGGAAACAAATGTATGTTGAAAAAAGAAAAACCAAACTTTATTTACAAAAATTCCAAGACTGGTAACTGAAATCTCCCTAGATAGCCGTCCATAGGTGGCTGAAGGGAAAAAAGAGAACGTAATGTTAATGAAAAGGCATTTTAAAGTTATAAATGATCAGAAAATTTCCGTTTTTACTTTATAAATGTTACTGTTATTTTTTTAGGACTATAGCCAGTCTTTAGTTTAGGAAATATTCAAACAAAACTATTGAATGATAAATTATTGACTTTGTTTAAGTAGTCCCTATTGAGCAATTTGAATGTATGTGGAAGGGAATGAGTTAAGTAAGTGTTTAATGCTACAGTGGACCGGCACTGCTACTAACGTTCACTAATGTTTCATCTCCGTCAGCTCTAGCTCAGCATTGTAGTTCGGTTTGCTTCTCTAGGCCTTTGCATCCATGTACAGCTGGCCTGATTCTTCATGGGTTTCATCAACGACCTACCTGGTACATCAAAATATGGACCAAAGTAATGCAATCTTTCCATCCATTTTACATGGCGTGTTACAGATTAGTTTGGCACTTTAAGGGGATCTGCCTGAAAAGAAAAAGACAACAACGACAATAACAACAAACATGAATAGGCATTGGTAACATCGTGGTATTTACGTGGTTTTCTCTATGCCTCACATGTCAGGATGTTTACTGGTACAATAAGTTCAAATCTAATTTTTTAAAGTTTGTAAGTAGAGCAACATAGTATCTCTACTCCTTTTTAATTGAATAAAAAATTTTACAATTATACCCATGAGAGATTTCTTACACATTTCATTGATAAGGTAATTCTAAAACTACAGATGTTAATACAGGGTAGCATAGATGTTTTGTGACTCGTGTTACCGAAGATCGCTGTTGACAAAATTGAAGTTCCCCATACTATTTTTACCTTCGGTACTGGCCGGGAACATCTGCTTCCTGCAGCGGTCATGAATCAAAAATAAATGGGGTTAATGAGGAAGAAAGCAGGACGTTGCTCGTCATAAATTATGTGTTTTATCGATTGTGGCCTACTGGATGCAGGAGGAATCAGCTCTTGAATATCCTCTCTTTTGACTGATAACGGCTCGTTGTTCTGGAGAGGCATGAACAGAATTAAGCGATTAAGACAAAACAGACGAAACAATTGAACGTTTAAATACTCTGAACAGATATGTTGTTCGATGCCTTCTAAATAGTTTTAGCATAGTCACATGTACTGTGCTCTTATTTGTATTTATTTCATGTGGTGAATATATTAGTTTATAACTACGAAATCTGTGAGGCGAAATTTGACGCTTAGTCTGACCTGATTAATAATAACTCTGCTTAAGATTTCAACTTCAGGCGAGCATTAAAATGGCTACTATGTTTTCATTTGCATTACTTTTATTTTTATATCGACGCAACAAAAGCTCTGCGCTACGATCTCTCTGCCTGTTCATGATAGAATTAACTTCCGAAATAAAATTAATCGTCTTTAAACTTAAGATGTCCTAACACTGATAAAAAATGACGTCATAATTTATGGTCCTTCTAAAAAGCTATTCTAATTCGCAACAGCACAAATTCTGATTGATAGATTAGCCCCGCCCATGTAAATGACAAAAACACTTCCTTAGAATAACTTCTTTCGTTTCCCACATAAACAAGATAAAATCTGACTGATTTAATTAAAGACCCCTTTCAACGTTCAGTCATTGATTAAGTCTTCCTGCACGTGTATTCCCTTCCTTGTTATACTGCCGGGCTCTCAGTTATATTCCCAGGTGAGTCAAAGCGTTACAGTATCGGGTATTGTTAAACCCAAAGACTCAACGTACTGTTCACAGCCAGTCCAATTAGATGACTAAGGTGGTGTGTGATTTATTTTCAAATACTCTTTCAGTTTTATTGATTTTTTAAATAGTTAGTCTCAAGAGCTACAAAGTTAAAAAGGTTATGCGAAGCAATCTATCATTCATTCTTAGAGATGGGCGGTCCCTTGTCAGAGTTGAGTTGAAAGGTCAACCATAATTAAGTCAATTTACTACACAACAAGACATTCATGGATGAATTGCACTAGGGCAATCTAAGCAAACATATTCCCTGGCATACGAGTGATGTACGACTGAAAATCCTGAACCAGATAATAAGGCGAGAAAGACTAAATAAAAAAAGAAAACGAATTACTATTCAACAATAACAAGAACAACGCATGCCTCAAGGCACTAAGCCTCTTTCGTCTCCTCCCCGCTATCCCTCCCACCTCCTGGCCCCTCCACTCCTATACCCACATAGTTCCTTCTTTTTACCTGTGAACTTCTCTCGTTGTTGACCCATTTCCATCCACTCCTTCCCCCTCAACACA
>JBCEWB010073473.1:0-13142 GCA_039654565.1 Peronia peronii | reverse complement strand
TATCTATCTATCTATCTATCTATCTATCTATCTATCTATCTATCTATCTATCTATCTATCTATCTATCTGTCTACTTGTCTGTCTATATCAGACTATGTGTCTGCCTATTAGTATTTTCTTTTTTCTTTTTATGACGAACTATTCATGTCAGCATCTGCTATTCATGCGCTGTTACGGAAACATTTAATATAGCAATCTGTTCTGGGTTCTGTGTCAGAAGGACTTTCTACAATTGGCTACAATTCATACCGGGCTAACGGAAACAGTGATCGAATTTCGATCGGTCGCGAGAAGATTAACTTTTCATTAAGTCTCAGTAGGTTTCTAGCGCACCCGGGACACGCAAAGGTAACGGCCACCCCGACCTCCCCTGAGAAATATATTGATTCCTTATGCAATGTTGTGTCTGTATATCGAGTTCCCAAATGGTTGACGTTTTACTGAATAAATCATATCTCTTTTCTGTCTTTTCAAGAGTTGTATAGAAGCATTGTCAAAATGAATCAAAGAAACAAATAGGCAGACAGACAGACAGATAGACAAACAAACAAGAAACAGAGCAAAAGTCAATCACATTTGCCCCTTTATGTATGAAACGAAATAATAAAAAAATCCGGAAATATTATGTAGGAAAAAAAAAAGGGAAAGAGAGAGAGAGAGAGAGAGAGGGGGGGGGGGGGGGGAATGTTTTCACTGCGCCAGGAACTTTGAAAGAAGTTTACGATATGACTGTATATGTTATTCCATAATGTCTAAATCCATATATTATTATTTAATGTTTCTTATTCAAAGAGGAAAATGCTTTTTCTTTCTTTCTTTCATGCTTTTTTTTTTCTTTCAATTTTCTTCTGACTTCGACAGTTTGTCAAGACCTCTTGTGTTTTGCTTGCGAAGCTATGTACCTGTAATACTGAATACACGAAGGAAAGAAAGAACAGAAAAGAAAAACAGAAAGACATTGCTCGATATTCCTCGAAGCAGCGAGACGCGTTGGAGCGCGAAATTTAATTCCATCAAGATTAATCAAATTCATCAGAGGCTGACTTGATTACAGCTTTGTTAACTCGCTGTGTGATATTTATGGAACGATTTATTCAGATGGGATTTTCTTGATTGCTGAACCAGTGCGTTGTTGGTCAGAAAGGAGCTTAATCCTTCCACTGGCAAGCCAGTAACTTCACTGATAAGCCAACTCCTCAATTGGAACGAGACAGATGACGGTCTTCAGCAGGAAGAGTAGGTTTTTTTCATTAGATGTTTCGGCTTTTAACTTCCTGACATCTTCTAGAATCCCGGCCACACCGGAGTCATGACTCCCGATGTTCGTCATCCACCTTTTTCTTTTCCTCTCAATAACTCTTCGGGTGGGATTTGAACCAGTGCCGTTTGGTTTTCGGTCCAGATGTATTTGACCGAGGTGGAGGGTAGGAAATCGTAGCTAAACTCTTACGGCTGCCTGTAGCAAAGTTGTCTACATGGGAAACACAATTGAAGACCACAGGGGAAAAATGACGGCAGTCACAAAATACTAGTTTTATGTAACATGAATTTTAAGGTTTGAAAGTCAATGATTCATTTTTAAGAAATACATCCCTGTATTTTTTATTTATAGTATTGCAGTCGTCTTTCGATAGAGGCAGACAGAAGGCACAAAACTTAGTAGGAGGGCTACTGGTATGGCACATACCCATGAAAACCGTATTTTGTGACTACTGTCATTTTTCCCCTGTGGTCTTCCATATACCTCCCAGCAGCTTTATAAATGCTTGACATTTTGAGACCGCAAAAATCTCTGGTACATGACTATCAAACATACAAAAGACAACTAAAATGCACATTCAAATAGCTTAAGAGTAAAAGGCTTTTAATGATATCTGGTAAGACTTGTGAAGTTGGGTTTAGCATTCCAAATTGTAATGTACCATTCTGAAACACAATAGAGAATAACCTCTAATTGTTACAAACAAGTACTACATGTACATGCATATCAAACTCACAGACAATAGAAATGAACTCGCAACTAGAGGTTAATGGGTGATGGGCACATGGCCGCCCTATACTAGGAGACCTGTATATCATAATTTGGAATGGTTTGATCCATCCAGTATATAATCAGCTGAACTATTCCAAAAGAAATGAGCGTTTGTTGCATGTAAGAACTAGTTGTGAGCCTTATGGAAATTCATTTCTGCTATCAACGGTACACTCAGCAAGCTGGTTAGGTAACAAACAGTCATCTGTCCGTGTATGTCTTGATAAATATGATTACAACTTAGAAAGGCCGACCAATGCTCAAAAATACTTCTCTCTTGCGTGCATGTAGATCTACTCAAAAGATATGCCCGTCCTGTTATAGTGTTCGCAAATTTTCATGATAAGGTTATTGAGTCTGTCTGCCTAGTTCTCCTGATATTCGTGATATTTTTGTCTGCATTTATAACTGTGAATGTAGCTTAAATATATACTGTGTTTCATAGTGGATAGAATTTGCTTTTTGAGAAAGAAATACAGTTTGTCTTTTTTTTTTCTTATAGGTCTTTGCTCAGAGAGTAATAAGTTTGAAAATCAAAAGAATTTGCGTCATAAGATGGCAGAAATTATTGCGGTGCACACATTTTCAACAGTGAATCAGAATAATCAACAGAGTTTCAAACCTTACTTAAACCTCATTTAAATGTCTTTTTTTTTTTTTTAACATGTGAGTCATTACAATACAACATAAGTTGATTACAGTACCCCCTTTGTCTTGTGAACGAAAGCAGTGTCAAGTTTTACAGTGTTAAATTTTTGAGACAACCAGTTATAGTCGGCATATATACATATAATACATAGTACATAATGCATAACTAAATTTTGAAACAGTTGGCTGATATCTGACTATCGCTTTGCTGAAGGCAATACAGGATTCCCTCGTTTATCACAGGGTCACTTTTCGCGGCGTCACTGTATCGCGGTTTGTTTGCTTTCTTTTATTTTGTTTTCATGTACATATATATGTATTTCTGTATAGTAGGATGCGCCGTTATAAATAAAATGGTGAGTACCCCGTGTAGAATTAAAAAATATTTACATAGGATTAAGATCTATAAATTTCTCACTGTAACAAATATACGATAAGCCAGTGTGTAACAGTAGAGAGGATTGATAACAGTATGGGGGAGATTTATAAAAGTTTAAAATGTATGTAAACAACAAAATAAATATAGCATCCCTACTTCGCGGATTTTCACTTACCGCGGGCAATCCTGGAACCTGACACCCGCGATAAACGAGGGAGTACTGTATAAGTGCTGTGAAAATTGACATCTCTGCATCGATAAAGGTAGGTTTCTTTAGGTCAGAGCACCAGAACGTTTGCCCATATTGAGCTGGAGCGCCCACGCTGTCTGGGAATAGAATTAATCAACGCATAACTGCCAACTTATCGGGGTATGAGTGCTAAATCAAACTATAAATATAACGTGATAGCCTGGGAAGACTATGAAGTGTAAAGGGAGTATAGATTTTAAGAACGCATCACAATAAACGTTGTGGGTGGATTTAATATACGGGTCAATCTGCCCACTCACTCACACACTGACTCACTCACTCGCTCGTTGACTCACTGACTGACTGACTCACTCACTTACTCGCTCACTCACGTATTGACTCACACATTCACTCACTCACACACCTACTTACCCACTGACTCACTCTCTCATTCACCCACTCACTCACTCATTCACTCACTGACTCAGTCATTCATTCACTCACTCACTCACTCACATACTTACTACTGACTCTCTCATTTACTCACTCAATCACTGACTCACTCATTCATTAACTCATTCACTCATTCATTCACTCACTCATTCACTCACTTACATACTTACTCACTGACTCACTCTCTCATTTACTCACTCACTTATTCACTGACTCACTTACTCAGTCAGTCATTCACTCACTCACTCATTCAGTCATTCACTCTCTCACTCACTCATTCACTCATTTACTAACTCACTCATTCACTCACTTACTCACATACTCACTCACTCACTCACTCACTCATTCACTCACTCACTCACACTCACTCACTCATTCACTCACTCATATACTTACTGATTCACTCTCTCATGTATTCACGTACTCACTGACTCAGTCATTCACTCACTCACTCACTCATTCATTCACTCACTCATTCACTCACTCACTCACTCACTCCTCACTCATACATTCACTCACTCACTCACTCATACATTCACTCACTCACTCACTATACCATAATACTCTAAGCATTCCCAACGATTATTGACCAGGAAAGCGATAAACTACAAGAGGACACGATATGTATAGCTGTCGAGGTCAGAACATGTATAGCGTCCTGTGCCTTTGATTGACCTGGACATTAAGAGCGCTTCATTACCTGGGGGATTATCTTGATACTGCCCGTACTCACTGACAAAACGGCGAGTGTATCAAAGATAAAATTCTAGTGTGGTTTAATGGAATAAACAGCAAGATAACTTTGGCGTTCCTTTAGAAGAGTCATGATTTTCAATGTGGCCTACAGGGATTTCAAGAAGTGCAAAAGAAAATATCGAAGAGAGAATAGGCAGAGAAAGCGACAGAGTGGTCGATAGATCAACTAAATTATTGATTTTGTTTACTTCATCGGACGGCCGATCGATGTATCGATCGAATGAGCAATGATCAATAAGTAGGCCAATCCGTTGACTGGTGAAGTGATGGAAAGATCGATTCGTCGATCGGTCGGTGAACTGACGGTTTGAATGATGATTTATTGATTGATAATTGATTGATTGATTGATTGATCGATCGATCGATTGACTGACTGGTTGATCTGTGTTCATTATTGCCCACTGCATCAGTTTAATGACAGCTATGCTGCTCCTAAAATGGTATAAGTAACAATCATCTTTCAGTGCACGTCTTGATAAACACGATTGCAACTTAGAAGGCCAGTCAACGCTTAAGAATACATCTCAGTTCTCTCTTGCCTAATGTCGATGTAATCAAAAGGTACTCCGTTCTGCTATGTATTCTATGTATTCTATGTATTTGGCTTTCACCTTCTTCTTCAGCAACATCTAATATAAGGCATTTCTACCGGGACAAGTGGAGTGTCATTCACAAAGCTAATGTCAATATCGTCATTATAACAAGATAACATTAATCAGTCACACATAATGTATCTTATCATAATAAGACAGTAGGAATCATATATTTATTTTATCATAATAACAAGGTTATTTTAACATTATTGTGATAATGAAATAATATAACTGAATAAGATAATATAAATGGATGGATGGACAGATGGATGGATGGATGGATGGATAGATGGATGGATGGATAGATAGATGGATGGATAAATGAATAAATAGGTATATAAATAAATATATGAAAAAGACCAAATTCTCAGCAATCTTGATATTCTTTTAAAAATCTTTTTTACTTTTGCTGATCAAAATGTATTGCATTACTTTAATATTACATAACATGGTTGAATGATCACAGTTGTTTCATGGATGATGGAGGGAATTATGTTCGCCAGTTTTTGCTTTCGCCAGGGGGATTCGATAAAGATTACAGCTCGATATATTATTTAGTGGATGTCATCTCTCTCTCTCTCCCTCCCCCCATCTCCCCCTCCTCTCTCTCTCTCTTTCTCTCTCTCTCTCTCTCACTTTCTCTCTGTCTCACAGCCACTTTCAGCTCAGAACCGGTAGTTGAAATTTCTCTCATGCTCATTTTGTTTTCGTATGACTATTTCTGTCTGTGTCTGTCACGCAAATAGCTGTCTATCCCTCTCCCTGGCGTCCTCTTTCTTCTCTCTCTTCCTCTCTCTCTCTCTCTCTCTGTCTTTCTCTCTCTCTCTCTCTGCCTCTGCAATGTTTGTCTCATCATTCTTTTGTTGACCGACTATAGTTTAACAACTGGTACGAACACAGTGTATCCATGTCCGACCGACTTCAATTATGTAAGTACCAAATTAGGCCAGACACCTTTATTGCCTGTAAAAAATACACTTCAAGCCCTACAGTGATCCATCACACAGCGATTTTGCGCCCAAAATGTTCATCGAGATTGTCCGGGTGTTCTTGCAATAGATATTATGTAGAGGTTGATGTTTCTTTTTAGGTAGAAATAATGTATTTGACCTAATTTGGCGCTTACATGATGAGAGTCGGACATCTGCGACAAGTTCCATCTGCATTTTACTCTCTGCCTCTCCCTCCTTTCTCATCTCCTCTCTCTCTCTCTCTCTCTCTCTCTCTCTCTCTCTCTCTCTGTTTCTCTCCCTGATCTGCCTGATACATGTACTGATATTGTCCAAAGCAATACAATGTGACGGCTGATCCCTGTGTAATTGATGTTATATCCCAGGTGGCTCGTTTAGCGATAAGCTCTAATCCCCTGAGAACAATGTCCTTGGCAGTGAGCGATTTCACACACCATTCAGACGGACTCGCTCTGAATTCCACTCTTTAGATCTTCGGGAGAGATAATAATTATATGGCTATTCGACAGCTGAGATAGAATTGTGTGCAATGACTCTAAACCCGGGGTTCCCAATGGGTGGGTCGCGACCCCCAAGAGGCAGAGCCTTGGCAGGGGTCGCGGAGCCTTGCTAGAAGTGGCTTTGGGTTTACTAATTTCAACTCATCAATTACTTTTCTTATGATATATATATATCGGATATATATATTGTTTTTGTTTCAGTGTTTCTTTCCCTCTCCAGCACAGAAACTATAATGTAAATCCAAGCTTTTGGGTAGTGGGGATGCGAGTGTAAAAAGGTTGGGAACCACAGTTTAAACTAAATGGTCTGTCTTTTCAGTCACTTCCACTCGTTTTCTTCTTCACCCACTGGCTCAACCACTCACTCGCCCGCACACTCACTCACTCATTCACTCGCTCACTCACCCACTCACTCGCTCACTCACTCACTCACTCACTCACGCACTAACTCACTCACTCACTCACTCATTCACTCACTCATTCACTCCCTCCTTCCCCAGCCCCACTTTCTACCTCCGTATTTCCCTCTATCACCCTGTTACTCACCCACCCACCCCATCCTTCTTTCCAACCGGCCTGTCTTTTTAATGGGCTCACACGTTCTACATGCCCCAACGGTCAGAGACTTCATCACGGGATAGCTCAAATCAGATTGCAATCGATTGCTCCAAACTAAATAATCTGTCTTATCAGAGGGCTTAACCATTCTGAATGCCCTGGTGGCTAGAGAGCCTTGACCACGTGATAGTTGAAATCAGATTATAAACAGTCGATCTAGACAAATTGGCCTGTCTTTCCAAAGGCCTTAGCCGTTCTGAATCTCCTGGCAGCTAGAGGTATTGATGATGTGGTAGTTGAAATCGGATTGTAGACAATGATATAAAATATCGTTTGTTTGTTTGTGTGTGTGTGCGCGCGCGCGCGCGCATGTGTGTGTAATCGGGCTGGATCATCAATGGGCGTCACTTTGATGGAGATCGATGAGGATTTATAGAACGGGTCGGCCTATGTTCCCCCATTTCGGCTCCCTGTCAGTTTTTAGGATTGGGAGAGACAGTTTTGCTTTTTCTTTTTTTTTTATAATGGTAGATCGGTAATTAACCAGTCCTGCGACTTCCCTTTGTCAGACACAAGAGGTATTGGACAAGCAATGTAAAGACGACAAGAATCACTTTACTTCTTCTCCTACTCGAAGGATCGATCTATTATGACCGTGAGAAGAGAAGTTTACGTTCAACTTCCTACCGTAACTTAAAAGTGAAATATGCTTTTATACAGGCAGTCTCTACAGACCCAACTCCCCTACGGGGGCCCGGGGTTTATAAGTCGGTTCTCTGCTCCCACCTGCAGGCGGTGTAAGCCAGCCATCGATGGGATGTCTCCTATCCCATGGAGTGCCCTCCTCGACATTCCAGGAGAGACATCTCTTCTCTCTCTCCTTGCTCCTGTCTTCTATCCCGCTTTCTTTCCTCTTTTCTTCTTGACGTGTAAACGTGTCTTATCGTGTTTGACACAATATAGCCGTAATCGTGCTGATGTGTCGTTAAACCCCAACACAAACAAACAAACAAACAAACAGACGCAACAGGAAGGGCGTGTAGTAATAGCGAGAAAATGGCTGCCCCAAAACAAGATCCGCAAAAAGTTCCGTTTAGTTTATGAAGAGAGTCTAGAGCGGCGGAGTTAAAAAGGTGTGACCCTGACATAGTACGTGATCACAAGGATTCTCGGGGATATGGCGATTCGAGGAAAACACTACGGAGAATTGAATGAAGGGGAGAAGGAAGGATGAGTGGGGGTCTTTTCTGTTGTTCTAAAGTGATCTGTCTATTATTTCTCAGCACGTGTGTTTCCAACGGGTGTCTATGGAAAGGTCAACGAAGTAAATTCTGTTCGGCTTAAGGTCTCTGGCGGCCCATAATATGTGATAATATTACTTCATCTGTGCGGTTTGCTCCTGTAGTGTATTTAGTTTGTATTCATTTAGCTTTTTGTTGTTGGTGGTGTTTGTTGTTGTTTTGTTGCTGTTTTTTCTTCACAACCTGACCTCTAGGTCTTTGTTTTCTCCTTTATTTCTTCATTCCTTTCAACAGTACAAATAAGTATCTTGTCTACCTTCGCAAAACTTCCAGGACCAAGGTGCTCAGCGAGAAGAAGAAAAGTAAATAAAACATATTGGCTTAATTGTCTGGTGCCCGTTTTACTTTGAAAACCAATGTTGAAATCGATAAGGCTCATTCTGGTGGTAGAGGAAATACTAGACAGGATAGCAGTAAAAGTAAACGGGGACGGGCGGATATACTTTCAAATGAGACCCAAGACCATCATCACAGCGGGAGAAAGAAAGACCGTTAGATGGAGAAGTATAATAGGATTCTCTGACCACTGGCTGTCTTTCATTCTGGCCGGAGCGTAGTGGTCAGCGGCTGGCCGGCCGGCTGGCTGGACAATCGGGCTGGATCAGCTAGGGGCGTCACTTTGATGGAGATCGATGAGGATTTATAGAACGGGCCGGCCTATTTTCCCCCATTTCGGCTCCCTGTCAGTTTTTGGGATTGGGAGAGACAGTTCTGGGCAGTTAGTCCACGCTCCTTACCATTTAGCTAATTCGGTCAGATTGGAGCAGAGATTTGGCTCCGTGCCAGCCAGCTGACGACCAAGACAGAAGAAGGGATACGGTCGTTTGGCATCTCCCTTTAATCTTGATCTTGTTCGTTTTCTAGATCTTTCCACTCACCTCCAGCCCCAACCTTTTTTTTTTTTTTAAACTTACGTATCCTCTTTCATCTCTCTCTCCCTCCCTCTTTTTTTCATCTCTGAATATTCATTTATTTCGCCTCCTACATTCTTCCCTTTCTACTACATACAGGTCTATCCCCTAACTCATCTGCTCTCACTTTTTCCCCTTCGCGCTATCTGTTTATCCACCTTCTTATCCCCTTATATCTCATTCTCTTCTCTGTTTTGTCCATCTCCTTCTTCGATCTTGCTCTCCTTTATTGTCGCCTATATCTGTCTATCCACTCACTTGTCTGCCCCATGCCCTCCACGCATCCCTGCCCTCTCTTATCTCTCTTTTAAGTCGCATTACTCTCTTCTTGCCATCTTTCAATCCCCCCTCCCCTCCCACCCCCTCCCCTTTCTTCCCTTGCCTTCCCCATTTCTCAGAGAAAACTGACACCAAACTGACAGCACCAGACTATCAATTACCATCATAGACCATCCTCCCCAGTATCGCCAGCATACGCCGTGTATCTCTATGAAAATACTGGGCGTTGATAGAGAGGTGGTCAGTCTTGAGGTGTGGGCAAACGATTGCTTGATAGAGGGCCAGAGCTGTTCATAGTCTTCCCTTTCCTCGACACCCGTCCTCTCCGTTTTTCTACCGACCTCCAGAGAATTTGGTGATTAATTACTTAATTACTTTAAAGTCTTCTTCCCCCTTTCCACACCCCTCCCCACCCCCTCCCTCCCATTTTTCCAGTTCCCTCTAGAGCAGTGGTTCTCAAGCTTTTAGGGTTGTGGCCCACTTTTGCACCGCCCCCGATCGAGAGAATACATTTCAGATTTCTCTTGATATTCATAAAACATATCATTTTTATCATCTGATCTCAGGAAAGTTGATAGGAACGTAGTACGATTCATTTTGTGCTACTTAGAGAACAGCAGTATGCGACAAACAAGAAGATTATGCTCCACGTTCCCCAAATTCTAACGACATTTGTCCCACCTTCTGGCCATTCTCCAGTCATCCACCGCCCCTCTAAATCCACCGCCCCTCTAACCTTTCAGCGCCTTCTTGGAAGCTCTCATCGCCCCCCTCCCCCCCCCCCCACTCCTCTTTCCCCTCTTGGGAGCGGTGCCGCCCACTTTGGGAACCACTGTTCTGAGAATGCTCACCCAGAGTGTCGTAGAGGTGGCTGGAGCGGTAGGGTGGCTGTAATGATGTTTGTTTATGCTCAGGAAAATGACGGTCAATGCCGAGATGCAACACAAGGCAATATATTTTCTCTGTATGTTGCTCGCTGTTCGGAAAGTAATTCAAATTCTAGGTATAGGGAGCGGCTCTTTAACCTGATCAATCCATGGAATGTTCTAGGGTTATCTTCATCATTGAAAATCAGTTGTAAATCAAGTTGCTGACAATAGGCGGCTGCGTGGATTTCAAGCTTTTGGTTAAGGGGTCGTGAGTGCAAAGACGTTGGGAAACGATGTTCTATTCGGTAGCTTCAGTCTGGCAGCTTGTATTCGGCAGCATCTGTTCGGTAGCTCCTGTTCCGTAGCTTCTATGCAGGACTTTTTCTTCGAAGCTTCTGTTGGGTAGATTCTGTTCGGTAGTTTCTGTTCGGTAGTTTCCATTCGGTAGTTTCTGTTCGGTAGCTTCTATTCGGCAGCTTCCATTCGGTAGCTTCTGATCGGCAGCCTCTATTGACACGTTTAGGCTTAAACCCCTTCCCACCGCTCACCCACCCCCCACTCCCCGCCCTTTTCTTTCAAAAACCACCTGCGTCAAGAGAATTTACTGTCTGATTATTTAAAGCCTCCTTTTCCCTCCATGCGACTCACGACTTTAGCAAATCCTCATCCTCATTGATTCTGAAAACACCCGAAGGAGAACCGGACGCAAGACAGCAGAATACAACGGAGTTCAAAATGAAATGGGACCTTCACTGCTCTGTCTATATATGGCTGGCCTAAAGGCTGAGGAATTATATTGAGAAACGGGACATAGTAGTCTATACAGAGAAAACCGCTTTGATTTCTGCTGTCTGAGATTTCTCCTCTCAATCTTCTTCCTCTGATCAAGTTGGGAGATTGGATTCTCACACACTCACTCACACACTTACAAACTCATTTACTTACGTAATTGCCTGGCTTTATTCTTTAGCATTTTATTCGTCCGCCTGTCCCATCAATCCATCTTCCATCCATCCATCAGTCTATTCATCCAGCTATGCATTCAGTCATCCATCTATCAGTCCGTCCCATCATCTATTCATCCATCCATCTATCCATCCATCCGTCCACCCACCCATCCATCCATCAATCAATCACTCCATCTTCCATCCATCCAACCTTTCACCATCCATCCATCCCTCCATCCATCCGTCCGTCCGCCCATTTAACCATCTGTCTGTCCATCCATCCATCCATCCATCCGCCCGCTCGCCGTCCGTCCGTCCGTCCGTCCATCCATCCATCCATCCATCCATCCATCCATCCATTCATCCATTCATCCGTCATCTATCCGTCCATCCATTTGTCTGTCTGCCTATGCATCCATCCATTCATCCATTCTTCCATCCATCCGTAGATGGCTTCAACGGGTAACGAAATGTAAACTGTTCAAATTGAAGTCTAGACAGCGGTTATGAACGTCAAACATCTCTCCCTAAAATTATTCTCATAGACCCTGGAGACATGTTCTGATTTGCTCCACCTACCCTTTCCGACATCCTTAAATTGTCTGATGTCGCTATAAGGCACAGCGTTGCTATTTACTGTGCCTGTGATTTTTGCCTCGCACGACCTTGCACTCCGGATATGTTTCCTGTTCATTCTTTCTTCCCTTTCTCACTCCATCATCCATCTATCTATCCCATCCATCCATCCATCCATCCAGCCATCCATCTACCCATTCACCATCCGTCCATCCATCCATCCATCCATCCATCCATCCATCCATCCATCCATCCATCCATCCATCCCATCCATCCCATCCATCCACCCATCCATCCATCCATCCATCTATCCCATCCATCCATCCATCCATCTATCCATCCATCCATCTACCCATTCATCCATCTATCCTTCGATCTACCCATCACATCCATCCACCCATTCATCAGTCCTCCCATTCATCCACCCATCCATCCATCCATCCATCCATCCATCCATCCATCCACCCCATCCATCCATCCATCCTTCCTCCACCCATTGATCTGTTCATCTATCCATCCACCCGTCCATGGAATGTAGGAATGCACGCTAGATGTAATTCCACAGCCCCCTACCAAAGACTAATGATCTGATATTTCTTCGCCACCTTCAATCCTACACTCGACAACTTGATCTAGATCGTCTTAACGGCCCACGTTAATTAGCAATAACACTCGAACAAATGTCTGCGGCTTATCTAGAACTTACTCAAGAAGACAGACTTTGGCGGCAAGACTCACGGGAAATAAACAAAAAATAAAAAATCAAGAGATAAATGGAAAACGACAGGAGAGAAATTCAGTTCGATCTAATTTGACCCCCCGCCCCCCTCCCCTCCCCCTACTCCCATATCTATCCTCTCTTTTTCCGCTCCCTGTCTTTTTTTCTTTGATTTGACCCACTTTTCCCATGAATTAGCATCTCCATCTGTCCTTCAACGACTCTCTCTCTCTCTCTCTCTCTCTCTGCCCCCTTTCTCTGTTCTGTATTTTCATCTGCCACTCTTGATTTTTTCTCTTGGTCCCGTGCTGTTTTACAGCTTGTTATTTTCACTTTTATCCATTCAGAATGTTATTACAGTTGGAAATGCCCTTCTGTCTGTTGCTCTGCCTATCTATCTATCTATCTATCTATCTATCTATCTATCTATCTATCTATCTATCTATCTATCTATCTATCT
>JBCEWB010073462.1:0-13142 GCA_039654565.1 Peronia peronii | reverse complement strand
TAAATATATATAAATAAATAAATAAATATATATATATATATATATTATGTTAATAACACATTTGTTGATGACATTGATCCATTTCTAGTACTTGAGAGATCAGAGTTCATGTACATTTTTTGCAGATCTGCTTCATCATTCCTGATACAATTAATTTGGAGTAGATTTTTAATGTATGTGTGTAGTAAAGTGATTTTCCATTATTCACTTTTGAGCATAAGGCTCAGAGGTACATATACATACTTATGCCTTTATTCATCTGTTATTACTTCATGTGACTCTGTCATATCAATGATGTCATCTCCGAAGAGTCAGTTAGTCATAAATGTTCTGTCTCATAGTCAGCTTGACATCTTTCACCACTCCGGTCAGCTACATACATGATTTATTTTTGTCAGTTTTAGTTTTTGTCTTTGATTGAATCAGTCGACTGCATTTAACAGCAACCATTTGCTGGCTGTCATATTCTGCAGTCGTGAGTGAAATATGATATTGCATTTCTTTTTTTCTCTTTTCTCTCTCTTTATCAGCATCTCATAATATATATACTATTTGAGAATGGATGTAGTTATGAGGAGGGACAAAAATCGCTGTTATTATACATCTCAAGCCAGACCATAGTTCCTTTCTCTTAAGTGCACAGAAATACATTCTGTACATAGAACTTTTGGAGTTTGTGACTCTAGATGTGAAAAAAATATATGTTTCCTTTTTTTTGTCTTGAAGAATGTAGTTACAGATGTGAGAATTAGTCTCAGGTGGTCCTTACAGGCAGTGTAACAAGGAAATAGATGAATAAAATGACAATTGCTGGACACACTCTTCACAAATTGTCATATGTTGGTAACTCCCATGATCATCCATCCAGCATGCATGTTGGTCATACCAAATGAGTCATATACAATACATATACCAGTTAGGCTGAACAAAATGTTCAGTTGGTTTTATTAAGTAAAGGACATAGCTTACTCCTTGGTTTGATTAGAAGATTGAATTTACTGAAATTATTTTAGAAAACCATGTTTTAAAGCTGGTTTGAAGGCACATAAACGGTTCTAATTCATCTGACCATAGAAATTTCCTAGTCATTCACTTATATCAGAAAATAGAAAATAAATATGCACCATCCCGACTGTACAAGAATCCTTCCTCATGATGATATCAACGAGAAATTTATGGAGATATTAGGATTCTCAACTGTTAAAATTGTGCCAATTTTGTGACCAAATGAGTAAGCTGGATAGTAAGCCATTGGACACAGATGTTTCATACTATAAGATATCACCAGATCCTTGAGCGATGTCTTGCTTCTAGTGACAGCTCTACTCCTTCTCCAGTGTTATATGTTTTTTCCTATTTTTCCATGCTTCTGTATTGATCTCTCTCCTTTATCAGTCAGCATCACTGAATTTCTGCCTCATCATTGTCTCTCTTTCTCTCTTTGTCTGTCCATCTCATCGTTCCCTCAAGTCTGAAGAATAGTTTGAATTTTTTATTCATCTTTTCTTCCATGACCTAGAAAAATTATTTGTCAATCATGTTATTGAATTTGATTTTTTTTTTTTTTTTTTTTTTGGTCCTTTTGGCGCAAATGTTTATCTTGGCATTTTTTCTCAGAATTGTACAGTATATAATTGTATTGCTAGTGTCAGAGGCGCTGAATGTATGTGGATTGCAATTTATCTGTATTTTAACCATATCAATTTAAGATGTCGCATTATGAAATTGTATGGCACACATAGAGATGGATATGGATATTATGATTGCTTAATTTTTTCATGCTGTATGTGCTGTCGATATCATTTGCCATACGAGTGCTCTTATCATACACCCCTTCTGGAGCAAATTTGCATAGGTATTTTTCTCACATTGTCTTCAAGTTGAATGCCATAGGGCTAACTGTAAGATCTTAAACAATTAAGCTGTGCTCTGTGGATCATGTCAGTAAAAAAGATAAAAGGAATGGAGTGAAATTGACAATTCAGTCACTTTAAGTTGAACTACATGTAATGTTGAAAAACGAAAGTAATTCAAACAATGTTGTCTTTAAAACTCATCAGACAAAAATATCTAGTCCTTGCCACTTTAATAGTTTCATATGAAAAAATACATGAGGTAAAACTGTAGAAATTGAATACCAGAGTAGTATCTTCTGTTATAGTGGCAACACTAGGGCTCAATCACAAAAAAGGATTATTATCTGGTTAAATCATCTCAGAAAAATAGGCTGTAGCTCACTACTAATGGTACTAAAATATTCTACAGGAGATTTCAGTTATTTCAACTTTTGATGCTCTTACATCTGTCTCTGAAGTTGTCCCTGATATACTTATTATGAATGAAATTGCAATATCGAATAGGCAGAAGTGCAAAAAATAGGATTTAAGTTGAATTATTGCGTCGGCTTTCAATATATCTTGTTTTAGCAGTTTTGCCATTCTGTTCATGTTCATCAGAGATGTAGATTCAGTGGGGAAGAGGGTCCAACAGGAGCCTTTGGTCTCACACAGTTGGCAGAAAGCAGTGAGGCAATAGTAAAAATGCTATATTACACTACAGTCATTGGCCATGCATGCTGCCATCATTTTTAAAAATACAGTATATGCTGGTTTTTGTTACTGCATACACTGCATTCTTAAAAATGATGGCAGCATGATATTGATACAGATTCATGTTCAATCTAAATGATAGCTAACATTGGGTGATGGAATGAGCCTGACCTATGTGGATGATACTGCACCTCTGATGCACTGTGGTAACTGAAGAGATATGATTACTACATATATTTTGAATGTTGAACTTGTGCTGATCTCTAAAATATCTGATGACCTTAGTGGGCTGTCAAATCCAGAGCGCATGAAAAAAAAAAATTAATAAAAAAAAAAAAAAAACTGAACAAAAAAATCAGAGCATGTTTTTTTTTTAAATTCTGTGTTTCATAAGAGAAAGGAAAAATGAGAACTTCAGATGCAGTTGCATTACTTTTGTACAGCAATGCTCGTTGTGCACTAACTAGATGTGCTACTACCAATTTGAATATCTGAATGTGGTGACTTTTGATTTGAGAGTTCACTGAAGAAATTGTGAGTTTCAACAGTCTTTTTTTTTTTTAATACTGCTGACTAGGAGGTGTTTTGGGAGTTTCTTGCATGTATTCTATATAGGCCTACATTCTCGGCTTATATTGGTGTAAGATCAGTACATTTACATTGAGAGTCCTAAAATAACCATTTTTTCACAGTTTTGTGATGCTATATCATTCTGGGCAATAGAAATTGAACTATACCTTTTCTAAGTAAAGAGAACTTATCGCTTTAAATATGTGCCCAGTATATTTTTTATAGATGTTTTTCTGACACAAAATTGGAGGAAAAAAAGTGTTGTTTTTTTTATATATAAAAATGTGAAAAATGAAAACAAAATTCAGAATAAAAAAGGTCTAAATTATCTGGAGATAATGGTTAAATGGTTACTTTCTGACTTTATTTTCTCAATGAAATTATTTATATGAGAGAAGTAATGGCCATGTCAGTAGAAGCTGATTATTTTGTTTCTTTGCATATCATCAGATTCTGCTTGTCATTTCACTATCATGCAAAGTCACTCAATAAAAGTTCTTCATTTCCTCAATCTGGATTTGGTGGTGGTGCTTTTTGTATCTTTGATCTTCTCTTTAATCTGTTAATATATTATGATGATAATCTTCTGTCTTTTCTTTATTACTTAAACTGCTGGTGTTGGGTCCATCCAATATTGCTTGTTTTACATTTTTGCCTTTTGTGGTTGGAGTTACTCAGTGTGCAAACACATTGCACATCCGTCTACCATCAGCTACAGTCGTGGCTCTGGTTAGTTATGCAGTGACATCACTACTGTCTCCAAAACAAAAATTAACATTGTAATCTTAGATCTATATATTGTGTACTTTACTTTGTCCTGTGACGGAGTGAATACATCACATAACAGTTTCCGGCCAGTTTCACAATCCACTTCCCCTCCCCCCCCCCTCCTTTTTTTTTTTGGAGGGGGTAGGGGGCATTGGATTTGTTGGTACTCTTTTTTTTTGCTTTTTTTTTTCAATGCCAATTTTTTATTTTGGATATGGCAGTGACATCACTGGATAGTTGAAAGAGCCAAGACTGAAACAGATGGGAGACGAGTGCTTTGTGTTAGCACATATATGTACACTACCTCTACTGACAATAAGTTGAATAAACTAAGGAAAAAAAAAAAGACTGTGCATCTGCACAAAATAGCTTAAGAAACTGTGATATCAAAATTGACTGTCTTCTGTTCACTCCTGCATTTCAAGACTTGGACCTAAAAAAAAAAGAATTTTGAAAAAGACGAGTAATATATAGAAAGTGATCTATAGACAGCAAAAAAGGAGGAGCGTATTGTCATTTTCATATTCACCATACTTAAGTTTAACTGCCCTATGCATTTTTTCTGACAAGGAATTACCCAAACTTTTATTAAGGAGAGGAACAATGTTCTACTTAAAGTACATGTGTTTTGTATCTACACTATAATCGACCAGTACAGCACAGTGAGTATTTATTGAATGCAGAACGTCTTTAAATGTTGACATCAGAAATAATTACATGATTGTACATATAAATGATTACAGACAAGGATATGGGTGGTAAACAACAGCTGCAATTTGGTGCTATTATAGTAGCTACCCTCCAGCATGCATTACACATCCTCTGCTGAACACTAGAGGTGATGTTTCATACAACCGTCTTCTGTTAACATGCATTATTGTATGTAGCCTGATCTCACAGTAAACTGCTCTGGTGATGTAGCCAGACCTACTTCTTTCAATAGTAATAGGAACTTACACTTGTAAAATTTAAACACACACCTGTCTACACACAATAGGAATGTAGAACTTTGAAAAGTTCACTCCCAAGTTGGAATTTAATCATTCCTTGTGGCACTTCCAATCAAGATACGATATACATCTTCCATATTAATAGTAGTAGACTGTCTTGTCAAACATATTTGACAAAGGGCAAACCATTATCTGCTTCGGTTCACGAAAATTCCCTCAACATAAATGTTAATATACTTAATCTTTTAACTGAAATTCTTATTGTGGATTTTGAATGTGCCAGTTTTATGAATGTTTGGATGCAGATTATTGGATCTTGATACTATCATCAACAGATGGGTACAGATTGTCAAATTGGCAGCTGGACAAGACCATTTTAAAAGAATGTTGCTGTTATTCTTTATCAATTATCAAAAAATTAGCCTGAGAGCCTTGTCAGTATAACCAGCGCTAGACTGTGTGCATTTGGCATCGGATTTCAAATAGCTAAATAAATAAGAAACACATACATACATACATACATATCGGCCAAACCACACTTCCTTAGCATTTTGAAATTCTGCCACTTCATTATTCTCACTGTGATTCCGAAAATCTGTACCACAGACATGTCATGTGAGGTTCTGATATTTCTAAGGGGAAATCAAGCAGCAATCGCCATGCATTCAATTTGTCATACAGTGCTGTTAGCCGTAACAAGAAAATTGAAGAAGGGTAACATTTCACTGATCCAATAATCAGAATATATCTTAGTTTTGTTTGGAGTATGAAACATTAGAACTTAGGTACTGCTGTGAAGTAACTGGAAAGCAGGAAAGACTGCAATTCACGAAATTTGTTTAGTAAGTGTACCCCTTTCTGGACATGTGTTCAAGTTATAAATGTCAAGACTTTTTTGCTAATTGAGTGGCAGATGATTTCTCAGAAAAGCAAGATTCAGTAAGGTCTGTCGTTTGTATGCGTATGCAAAACTCAGACTGAAATGCCTGACGTAAGCTAAAATGTAACAATATAGTCCAGAAAAAAAAAAGCCAACAAATAGTGATGTCTTGTTCATTCAAAGGAGATTGATTCTTGTGTCCTTGTGGTGGTACACATACTTGATCACAAAAGTAACATTTCTAATATTAAGAGGATAGAAATAACAGTGATAAACAGAGTTTGAGAACTCCTTCATTATAGTCCTCTCCTATTTAAATTTACTTTCAATTGCTCAATTAATATTAGTACATTACACTGCTGAAATGTTCAGGAATGAATAAAACAAGTCATGAAAGAATGGAAGACTAATTAAGATATACATGTATGCACGTATAAGCTTATTACACAAAATTATGGTCTGAAATAATCGTTAGTCCTATAGTAAGCTTACTTTGAGGTAAGAAAATGGAACTGATAATTTTTTTGTTTTTGTGGATTTTTGTTTTTTCAAGTACAACAATAACAACAAAAGATGCATTGATCATTTATCTTTGAGCCTTAAATTTCATCTCCAGTCATATCTAATTCATTTACTAAAGTTGGTTTGAGTTCATGCAATACTACTATGCCTTTGAGTATTCAGATTTCAAGCTGTCTAAGATAACATAATATGTATTAAGCAAGTTTTAACTGTGATCTGCTGACAAAAAAATATATGTATATAAGTATGTATATAATACTTCCAGGTAAGAACGAAGATACAACAGTGATTTTTTTTTTTTTTTTTTCAGTGAGTCTTAGAGTCTATTTTACCTCCACTCATATTTAATTCATTTAGCTTACATTGATTTGAGATAAATCTTGTAATGTTGTTCATTGATTGACAGTGCCTATGAGTTTTAAGAAACTTCTAACTGTCCTGTCCGAAATAACATAAGTAACTATTATTATGCTAGTTTTACTTATGATCTAGTCTTTGCAGCTGCCCATCTAGTCTGTGATATCACATGTAGGCCTAATGCATATACAATGGGAATTATTTCTGACAGGACTGCTTATAACAGGTACACCATTAATACCTGATGGTATCTGCTGACAATGTGCAAACGTAAAATAGTTCATCAAGAATTCATTTTTAACAAATTCTCATCCTAATGTTAAACCATAACACAACTTCTGTTCCTGTTAGTAAATCTTTCTCTAGTTCATCGTCTTTCTGTCGAAACAGATTTGTTACAAAAGGAACATACTATATTCAGTTGTGTCAGCATCAAGATCATAGAGTTAAGTCGGACATAGGTAACATATACGGCTGACCATTTTGCCGTGTATTGCCAAATCTTCCTGCTGACTACATTGTACATGTATATGTGCTTATTGACTGTCCTCACACTCTTATTTTTCTGTTAAATTGCTTCCTTTAGAAGGAGATGGCTCATCTCAGAAAACGTCAATGTGCATGAACATATTATACATGTAATGTGAAACTGTCATCTAGTCTGTTTTCTTATTCTTCATTTATGAAGCTGTGAATGTAGCCTAATTGTTTTAACAAAAACCACATGGTTCTACCAGCCATCTCGTAAGAAGAATAAAAATTTAAGCCAAACATCCGAGGGAAAAAAAATGGATCTCCTAACAAAAACCACAATATTGTATGTAATACATATCCAAAATTGTATCTGAACATATCACTTGAAAATATCTGCGGTGAAATAAATCACTTTATGTATCAAATAATATACATGTACCCTCTTTTCTGAGTATCAGACTTTCTTAACAGGCGGGACAATTTCATTACAGCATACAGAGTTGTCTACATATTATGTAAGACTCATGACAACTATTGTAAGAAGGTGCAAAGGAATCCTAAGGTACCAGGGCATCACCGACTAACCTAAGCACCTGTGCTTTAGTGTGATGTGAGTGACAGACATTTTCTGTGCAAATCTTGAGAAGCCCAACTCAGTTCTTCATGATACATGTATTTCTTGAAGTAAGAATAGAAACATGAGGAACAAATGTAATACCTTTTTTTTTTCAAAGTTCCAATTTATAACCTGGCCGCAAAGTGAAACCACAAGCTAAAACCACCTTGTATACATAGAAACCCTGGATGTAAGACGTCCTCATAATACAAATTTCTAGGGGTGAGATAAACAGTGTGTGTTCGTTTTACCTTAAGAATTAGATTCTATGTTCTCATAATGTAAATTCCTAAGAGCCAGGAAATATGTACTTATACATGTATGTGTATCTGTTTTCCCTCAAGATCTAATTATACTATTCATACTTATGGGGTACGAACTGAATTAACAGGACAGTAGGATATCATCCAGAAGCTTTTCTCTTCAATAGGTTTATCTGAATTCTTTTGAGGGCTTTCCAGTAAATCTATCTTAGTATCTATTTTCCTTTCAGTGGTATAACCTACTTGTCCCAGAAAATATTAAATAGTCCACCATGTTCATAAACAACTTATACTGTGCACAAATGGACAAGCAGACTGTTGCAACAAAACCCTAAAATCCTAGCCGATACAGGAATCTGTGTCATTTGTAAATAAATAACAGGATATATTCATAAATATCATTACTATAAATTATATTTTAAATTTATTTATTGTGAAAAAGTTATACTACACTACTGACATATTTCAAAAACTTTATTTATATTTATTTTCATGGATATATTTATGTATTTCAGTGATTTCCATGTGATTGTATGATACAACATTTAATAAGATCCACTGAACATTCCATTAAAACTGGTGAGTGGGGCTTGTCCAATATTTGTTTCGAGCAAAGACCTCACCCAAATACACACTGGAAGTGAACAAGTAGATAAACTAAATACATGTACAGTACATGATGTATTTACTGTTTATCACTATTAACTAAATTCAGTAGGAATACAACTACATGTACATACTGACAGAAACAACACTGAATACATGCTGCCTTTTACTTCATCAGCATTGAGTAACTGCATATATCTAACCTTTAAACTTATGGTGTGATTCACGTGATCCATTCTTTGAGTATCCATAGGAAATTTTCCCACCTCATGTATGAAGTTTGTATCTAGGGATTTGTAAATTAACTGAAATTCATAAGCTCAAACTAGCACACATTACACAAGAATGATCTGACCTGTCAAAATACATATCAGTTTGTTGATTTTCAAAATTCTGAGGTGAAGTGAAAGAAATCTTCACCTAAGAATTTTGAGAATAAATATGGATAAGATATTTTGCACTTCATGGGAAAAACAATTCAGCGTTAACAGAAAAATAGAAGATTTCAAGGCATTAAAATCATATACAATACATGTAACTGTATGCAACATTTTCCCTACACAAATTCAAATATTCAAAAGTTAACACTGTTGAAAATCATTTGTATTACAGACTTCAATCCACAAAATTGATTCCACAAACATCGATCAAGTGATGTTTAACCGTAAACCAGGATCATTTAGATGAAATGTCTCTGCTCCCATCTCTTGAACTGATTGATATGTCCATGTATGTCATAACTTGACCGTGAGCTGATCTTTTGTAATTAATTTAAGAAGATATTTCTGGTCTCAACTTGCACATTTTTTATGCCAAGCACATTTTTGTTTTTTTTGGCCTCCTAGTCATGTTTTCTCCATTTTTATGTTTTGTTTGAATTTTAATTTGATGTACATTACTTAATTAAGTATATTATCCTTTGTCCTAAAGCGTATTTTACTTATGCTTGTCTACTTCTTGCTCTAGCTATCCAGTTTCCTAATTCATTATACATTGTACCGTACTGCTACCCATCTATATTCAGCAAATAGAAACTGCTGATGATCCAGTTGTTAAGTTTTTTTCAGCAAATTTAATAACAGCAAACTGACTGAAACAGTCCAGGAAGATCTTTATATTATACTTTTGAGGGTGCCAACATATGTAGAAGCCAAATTTGTATAAACTGGTCAGCCAATTCTGAGAAGATATTGAAGCAAAGGCTTAGATTAAGCAAGACAGGATAATCTATCTCTGATCTAGATGTGAAATTGAAATGCAGTAGACTGGACTAGCAAATTCTGTTGTTTGTCATCAGTGATATACAAATTCTGTACATGTATTATACAAATATATTTAATCTATCTAATCATATCAGATGGTTTACTGTCCTATCCTCTGCATTTCAACTGGATGGCACCAAGTCATTTTCATGCCTGGCCACCTGAGACTGCTGTCCATTACATGTTCTTGCCACTGATTGACTGAAATTAAAATGATTAATTTTATCAGATACATGTACATGTATTTCACACACAGGACCACGGCCTTCTCAAGCTTATAACTCTCTCATGGGCCATTGAATTAACAGGCCATAAGTTTTCACTTAAAGAGCTGCAATGGTACTGCTGTAGGCATAAAAATAAGCTCATATTCACTGAATAGCAACCATTGAACTGGAAATGTGTAATTCACAAAATGTTTTTTTAAGCCTAATGTATCCTCTTTCAAGAAACAGGAAGTTCGTTGTGCCCAGTCCTATTTCTTCCCTTTGCCAAACAACAGGTGTTTGAACAAGCAGTGCAAAGAAAAAATAATAAATTTTGTTTGAAACATGGACCATGAAAAATTTTCCCCCCAAAAATATGGTACAATGTTTTCTTCTTGTTATAATTTCATCAATTTTTGGCGTGGTCAGTCTTTTGAATGACACAAAGTAAAGGAATTTTGTCTTCCTTACACTGCTTCTTCAACACCCCTTTTGTCTGGCAAAAAAATTCAGTGCTGGACATAATTTCCCATTAAATTATGCTGCACCATTTATTAAACCAAAAACATTCCATTGGCATATAGAAGATCGTTCTGATAGTTAATAAATCTGTAAATGGACTGACTGAAATACATGTACAATATATATTGCCAGGCCATGATTCAGCCAGTTTAGGAAGTTGCACTTGTTTTTGTCTCAAAATGAAGTTCTTGCCATGACAATAATAAAGTACTACAGTAAACTTTTGCTTAGTAATTCAGACTTTGCAATCTTTCCTGTTTGTTGTACGTGTACATGAGTGTGTATATATGTATTTCAATAGCCTTGCCATGGTATCCTGCATTGGCTGGATATGACAGTAATAGCGAACTACTGGCCCACAACTCATTACAATGGGGATTGGTTTTGACCAGCCTTAGCTAAACATAATGATTTTGAACAGTTAAAGAGGAAAAAAATCACTTTGCAGGTCTTTGAAATGTACACCACGAAAAATTAAAAAAAACTCAGTGAAGAGAGAATGTTTTCCTTTTATGGTTAATGGTGTCAACATTTATGATCAATCTTTTGCAAAAGTGATCCTTTTTGTTCTTTTACAGTGTCTGTTCAATACCTCTTGTGTCTGGTTTGCCTGGTGAAGGAAAGTAAAAGGGCTGGTTAGAGACAATCTCCATTGGTTTTGTGGTTTGAACTCCTCCATTGTTTGCACAGTTAACCACTGAACAGGATTCATCTAACATTTTGTTGATGTCATAACACCACTGCCCAGGTCATTTTGTTTCTTTCAGTATTTTGGAGGAAACATTTTACCCCGAGTCACAAGAGTGGACAGATAAAAAAAAACAAAATCCCAACTTTTGCAGTAATATTTACCTATTAGTACTAGAGATGAGCTATAGGACTGTTTTACCAATGGAAAAGGCTAGGCAGACCCCCATGGGGGTCTTCCTAGACACGAAGGCTCGGTAAACCCCTATTTGGTTTTTATAGACCACTTGATTATGAGTACAGGCTAATTTTTTAATTTTTTTTACACAAAATCAGCCAAAAATACAAGACAATGTTAATAAATATGCAGAATATGTGAAAACGGCAAAGTATCAACAAAACAAATATTAGATCTACCCTTTTTTTCTGTAAGTTTGGAATGTCCTTTTCCGGTTTTTATCGATTGGGGTTAAGTTAGTTTTGATTGGGCCTTTCAATCCCCTTAACGGGGATTATCTCGGCCTTTATTGGTAATCATGTCAGGCCGCGGCAAAGTTGGTAGCTCCCGTTGGTTGTGCTGGAGATCTTGGTGTTGGTAAGCATCTCTATGTCATCGATTGGAGCCTTTTCCATGTTTGACTACAATCGGGCATTCTTCGACACTATATTTACAAATAATTACTGCAAGTCCGCAGATCTACAATTATCGTTCATATTGTAACTTTAACGTGTATCGAAAAATTTTCTAGGTTTATCATCAGGTTGTGATGTTTACACAATCACGTTGTTGAGGAACGGACATCGCTCCCTCGTAGATCTAATCGAATTTCGCGAAGTGCTTCCTTCTTTATCAATGGTGACGTCAATATTCGGAAACAACATACGTATACAATGTCCATGTACGCAACAATGCTCACGCGTTTGCTTTTATTATTAAGAGAAAGACAAATTATAGGGCTGAAGCAGTAGCCAGATAGGTTCTTCTTAAATTTCTGCTGATACACATGTAGATCTATATCAAGGTCTAAGGCAAACTGCTTCTACTTGCTGAGCCGGTTATGACAGAGCTGTTGGATGCATTCAAAATATAACAATTAACATAAATGTGATGATTTGTCAATAACATATCTAGATTTAATTGAAATCATTTTGCAGGCATCTCTTTTTATGACAAAGATTCGGGATAACAAAATGCAAATGTCAAAGGAGGATGTCTACCTGGATACCACGGCTAGGTAGACCCGGTGTGTCTGTGTGTGTGTAGGGGGGGGGGGGGGGTCCACTTGGGGCTCTCCTTCGCCACCCTGGCTAGGTCGATCCCCGTGAGGGTCTACGTAGACAGTTCCTTTACCAATAATGCATGATCCATGCACTTCACATGGTGCTGCTAACCATTTTACTGCCAACAACAGTACCACTACCAGGTACATGTATGTCTAAAAATCCACCGCTCAAATCCCATATGTAGGCAAAACATACATGGTATGCCCATCATCAGCACACCACATGCAAACTCTTCTGACAAACTTTGCAAGCTGATGACCTAGCGATGAGAACCGGATCTGACATTTATATAATATATAACAATAAATAAGACTGAATAACAATCCACCCTCCAGCACAGGACTGAATTTGGGTATGCAGTTTGCAGTGGATGGAGCAAGGAGAAATTTGGATTTTGCTCTAAAAATGCAATTTTGGGCGTTTGTTTTCTCTTAAAAGCCCTGCCTTTTCTGCGTATAAAAATGGTAGCAAAAAGTCCATTCTAATGTGTTTGACCAATGGTCATTCAACATTCGGCCTAGTCTATTATCAACCAGGATCTGGCTCCATCTGACTGCTACATGCAGTCGCAGATCATCACTATTTGATTATATGTAGGCAAAGAGTGCATAAAACACTTGATTATG
>JBCEWB010073440.1:1745-13143 GCA_039654565.1 Peronia peronii | reverse complement strand
AGTTCATACCAGGGATGTTTCAGATGGCTGAGGCCAAATTTTAAAGAACTTCAAATTTCACCAGAGCACCCCCTTAAGGTAGAACAAAAAATTTTTCACACACAGAAAGGGAAATGAATAATCTTCACAGTGATACCAATAACTCCATATGCTCAAACTTTGATGAGAGCCTGATTTCGTTGTGTCGCATCTCATATTGAACTATTCATTTTCATATTCTTATCTGAGTCTAGGAAGGAAACCATTAATTAGGCATTAAGATCCAACAGCCCCAGCTGGAATTTTGTTTTGTTGTTGTTGTTGTTGTTCTTACCCAGGTGAAGGCAAATGACATGATCAAAATTTAACACAGAAAAACCTTGAGCCCTTTATTCAGTTTTTAAATTTATTATACAATAGTTCCTGACGGGACAGGAATTCAGATAAATATTAGCTAGTCTTAGTGACAGTTTTTTATCATGGCCCAACATGAGAAGAGATAAGTAGAGGTAGCATAGCCTCTCTGTGGGCTGAAAAGCCATAAGACATTTCAATATGATTAGTTGTATGAAAATGCATAAACTAAGGAAGGATAAATTCTTTCTTCACTTTTCTTCCTATTGCTGGCCGCCTTCTTCTTTTGTATGTAATTTTCATTTTCTCACTTTATCTCGTCCTATACATCTCTATCTGTCTTGTTGTGTTTTCAGTCTGCCTTTTTCATTTGGTCACTCTCCGTCTTCTTTATCTACCTATGTAATGTTTTTCACCAACTCTTTAATTTTCTTTTCCTCAACTTTTTGTTTCTTTTTTTCTTTGACTCCTTGTCTTTCCATTCTTTTTTGTCTGTGACTGTCCTGTCACCAAAGAATGCTAAGTGTCAATTCCTATGATATTTGCATTTCTCTCTAAAGCTAAAAATTATGACACTATTAGACAAAATGAATCTCTTTAATAAATGAACATGTTATTGGTATGGAAAAATAGACAATAAAAGAAAACTGAGCTGAGTGTCAAAAAAAATAAAAAAATAATAGCAATGAATTTTTTTTATGTTGTCTGCCCATTTCTTCCTTTGCCTGCCTCTGCCCTTTCTTTGTTGAATGTTTCTTGAACAATTTCAGTAGATGAATCTGACAATGCTTCTCTCGGCATCTCTGTTTTACCTTTTTCAGACCCACTGGTATAACATGTCAAGCAAATGCCGTGGGAGAGCAGTCATCTTCAATAATGAAAATTTCATAGGTAATAAATTGCCTAAGCGTATCGGAACAGACAAGGATGAAAAAGGGATGAAGACTTTGTTTGAAGGACTGAACTTTACTGTCAAAATTCACAGAGACAAAACACATGAGGTAATGATCGATCTGTTTTCCTTTTCTTCTCCTTACAATCATATGATATTATCTGGGTAGCAAAGTAGTCAGTATCTAAATATCATTCCTGCCAAAGCTCATAAGAAAAAAATTAGGCGTCTTTGTCATGTGATAAACCCAAAGACAGACAAATAAGCTTCTTATTTTAATTTTATTTATTTATTTTTTTTTTTTACTGTTTCACCATGTGGCAGTGCTTGGGAAACCATGTTTTCAGTTATCATTTGAGATGTGACATGATGAAATCAGGCTCTTGTCAAACTGAGGTGACCGGAGAAATCACATGTTCTCCAACAGTGAATGAACTTTTAACGCAATTTTTCTTCTTCACAGACTCCTTCCATATCAATCTAAAAATACATTTCAGAGTTGAATTTGCTGAAATTGACTGAGTAAAAGCTAAAAAATTGTAATTTAGTGGCATGGCCTAATAAGGACTAAAAAGGATTAACAAAAGTGATTGGCCATTTTCTCACTAAATTCACCTGCAGCAACAGGTCACTCTCATTGTCTTTATTTGCTAATATCTCAATTTCTACTTAAGGTAGCACAAAATTGTTTTCAACACACAGAAAGGGAAATGAATAACCTTCACAGGGACACCAGTAACTCCATATGCTCAAAATTTGACGAGAGCCTAATTTCATCACGTCGCATATCATTTATTTCATTGTACAAATTTGATTATCAGGAAATGAAGAGCCTACTAGAGCAGGAGTGCACATTTGACCATAAGGAGTTTGACTGCTTTGTGTTGGTGATACTATCTCACGGTTGCAAGGGCCATGTATTTCCAACTGATGGCTATTATGAGTATGTTGACAAAGACAAGCGACCCAGAAATGGTCTGAAGGTGAACGACATTAAACAGCGGGTTTGTGCTGTGCCTTCTCTGAATGGCAAACCAAAGCTTTTCTTCATTCAAGCCTGTCGAGGAGGTAAATTTTGATCAAATATGTTATCAGTTTATTACTAGCAATCTATGATTATATTGTCAGACCCTATTCAAGCATGATCTCCTTCACAAAAGCACACCCTATATCATAATACTTGAGAAAAAAATCCATATATGTCATCAAATTTTGATTATCAATTTTGAACATTTTGACAAATTGTAATAAAATACTTTCTAATCCTATCAAAATTTTATAGAGCAAAACAGATTAAACAATATTGCAATCCTAATATTTTCAGCAATTTCAGCTGATTAATTCTCCATATTTCTTGTTTGTCCGTTTTAATTTATTGAGTTATTTTGTGGTCAACAGTCCAATTCTGGAAATTCAGGACATTAATAGTTGTATAAAAAACAGTAACTTGCTGTAATGCAGGTTATTCCTCTTCTCTTGAACAGATGAAGCCTTAATTTCCTCACATCAGTAAGTTTAACTGAAAAACTTTGGTGGCAAAATGAATTGGTTTTATCAATGTGCTCAGTCTGATAGAGGGAACATTGCCCATAGATCAACAACCTTAATTAATACAATGGTCTCTGCCTAAGAACCCAGTCATCGGGAGGCAAAAAAACATGGGCTCTTAGGCAGATGGGTTTTTGGGTGAATTGAAGTTACGCAGCCCATTTGACCACAGTCTCTCTTAATTACTACAGTTAATTGATCGTTGCCATTAGAGTTTTATTTATGTGAAAAAGAACAGTTTTTTGCCCTGTGTGAATGTTACAGTTAGATCTAACAAGTCATGACCTTTCTTAGCATGTAATTTCATCAATAATGGCGAGTGTATAAACACCGAGTGCGTTGGTATCATTATTGAATGAAAACATGGTATTGCTGTGTTATCCTACGGATAATCTCGAGTGACTCAAGTGTTTGAAATTAACCAGACCGACCAAAGTAGGAAAACAACTGATCAGTCAGGAGCCTAATTTATTCCTCCTTATACACAGAGCCAATCACAGATGCTGTCCCACATGTTGTCAAACAAAGAAATGCTTATGAGTTATGTGGCCTGATTATTCAGTGATACATCAACCATCACGTCCACCCCATTGTCAACCTGTTCCCTCCACCCCCATCCCCATTCTACTGCACTTCTAGCCTTGAGCATTTCTCTCAAGTAGACAATCTGATGCGAAATTTCACCATATGTACTCACGTGTCTTGGCTCTGAGGCAGATTTTTTATCTTGGAGCAGGTTCTTAGAGGAGCAAATTATAGAGAAAAAAATTCAGTTTCACAGCAGAGGTGGGCTGTTAGATGGGCTGTGCTTTTAGGCCATGGATTCTTAGGCAGTGACCACTGTATAAGTTTATGTCATCTTTTTTTTCAGTTGTTTAAATATGTTATAATTTATTACTGCAGAACGAAAACAGCCTGAAACTCAGGCAGATGGTTTGTCATCAGATGTTGAAAGTGTCAACCCACAGGAAAATCTACAGGATGCAAAAGATGTCATGAAAAGTATTGACGAAGAAGAGAAATGTCTGGATGAAACCGATGGTCCCAAAGAAGAGAGGAGTCATCCCTATGCTGATTATTTCATGGCTTTTTCTACAACTTCTGGTGAGGAAAAAATATTCTACAGAAGATGGGTTTGAATTCATATTTAAATATCCTGAAGTAGTTTTTTTCTCAGACTGATAGTGGAATCTGAAAACCTCTTTAAATATTTTTTCATTGGCTGGTCATATGATTTGATAAATTATGGGAAATATTTTTACTGTTCAGTCTTTGTTCAAATCCTGTCTTTCAGAAAATTTTGAAGATTTAAAGAAAGATTTAACTATGCAGACAAAGAAGAAATGTCATCACATTGATTATCTTTCTAAAATCCTGTAGGGCGATAAAGGAAATATAATTTCATTTTAGGCATACAGTTTTGCTGTCAAAGGATATGACCTTTGTCACAATTGTGTTTGCTAGAGATTTCACCCACTTACTTTTACCAGATTTTTCATTCGACTCATAAAGTATCTTTTAATCTTTAAGGTCCTGTCAGACTAAGGAGTGCAACTTTCAACATTTGAGCTCTGGTCAAGTTTTTGAACAAAATTGTTTTCATTCTTAATGTTATGATTTATTTTTATTATCATTTAGTTATCATTCTTTTTTAATTGCTGTTTTTCTTCAGTGAAATACCATGTTCATTAACATTATTATTGTTATTACTGATGAAAGCTGCTTATGGTAACTTAAAATTAAACTTGGATTCACCACCACTTAAAGTTTAAAGCGTGAGTTGCAATTTTAACGTTATAATATGAATGTTAAACCTTGAGAAATATTACAGCAACGATTATGTGAAGAAGTTGTTCTCGAGTCATTGTTTCTCATTTATTGTGTAATATCTATAAGAGAATGCATTGTATGTTTCACCGTCATTTGTCAAAAGATTCGTTGTCAGATACCATTAGTTATTGAAATTCTCTTCTTTGATTTTTTTAATTATTAGCTCCACCAAGTCCTTTTCCACCCAGTTTCTTATGCCCAGTGTTTATGATGTCTTGTTACACTGAGCACGGCTTAGAAGTAAAAATAACAAAGATCAGGACAAATCTGTTCTCTTTGAGAAGTCTTGCAAAACAGATTTCTAAGGTCTTCTTCTCATAATATCATACACTATCTTAGTCATTAGCATGAGAATTTTGAGGCTGCCGTATGTTGTGTCTTTCAATTACCATTGTTGCAACATTTTGTTTTCCTGCTAACTCCATCAAACTTCTGCCTAGGCCCTTTTTCAGTTCTTTATGGGGAATTTTTATGACATTTTGTATCATTCAGCACAGTCTGACTTGGACTTGGTTTGTTACGTCTTTCAATCTCCTTCCTGGTGGTTATCTCAACTGCACAGTCTGATAGTGACTGAGACATCAGAAGAAATCTTTTCATGAATCAGATTTATAAGTTCATCTTCTTAACATATACATGGAACCATAAAGCTATAGTATTCAATCTAAAAATTGGAGGCTGAATTTCATTTCCCGTTTCATCTTGTATGATTGTAATACATGTACTCTCTAGAGAGAACTTTGTTAGTTTTTAAAATGTCTTTTTTTTATTTCCAAGTAATATATATATACAACGAATACCATTCTAACCTATGAATGGTTAAATTTTCAAGGCAGTTATGAAATGCAGCAGCAATAAGGATTTCTATTTTTTTTAATTTTTGGGGGACAATAAGGTTCCTAAGAGTTTCTCTCATCCTAAGCAATACTAGATCTCTATTTATGTAACAGCGACTTTATTTTTCACAGACTGAAATATTACATTTTTAAAAAAACATATTATTCAAGGTTTTGTATCCTGGCGAAACTCAAAACATGGAACCTGGTTCATCCAAGCCATTGTCTACGTATTCTCCAAATATGCCAATGCCTTTCATCTTCAAAAGCTCATGACTTTGGTAAATATATCTATATTATTATTATTATTATGTTCTTTTTCTCCTTCTACCAGCAACTGATGTTATATTTGAAAATATAACTTACGCTCAGCTAGGAAATCCATTTTATTTAGTCTTAGTGTTTTGACGGCCCTTCAGTCGCCTTAAAGGGGATATCTCAGGTGTCTATTTTAATATTTTGAGATGCAGCAACTTAAAATTGATTGTATCTGTTGTAATTTTCATGCTTCAAAGAGCAGATTATTGCATTTATGGGTAAATAAAAATAACTAAATATTATTTAATTTTTTAGTCCAATAGTTTTTTTGTGATGTGGAATTATCACTATGACAAGTAGGATTATGTGGGTACGGTATAGCATTTAGCTGATTAGCTGGTACTTGTATAAATATTATGTAAAGAAAAGGAGAACTTCAAAGATTGGGTCAAAGCAGTCACTGAACAGCGTATATCGTTGATAGTGTGAATGACTGCCGTATCGTGATATTTCGTGTTCTGAGTTAAATGAACTTAAATTTCTTCTTCAATTGACAGCTTATATCTCGCTTATTTCGTGATGGATTTTTGTTATTTTTACCTTAATGTGCTCAGTCATAATTGTTTTTGTTAACAACTTATCATTTTCTCATTTACATAGTGCATTTTTCAAACAATCTACCTATTTTCAGTAAAAATCCCCGATACTTCAGAATATCACATCAAATGATACGCGGCTTTGCGATACTGCACACTGACCCCGCCTACTGGTTACGCCACCCATGATCGGTTAACAATATGAAGATTTCTAACACTTAAGGTCATTTCATCATTGTAGTAAAAAATAAAAAGTAGAAGAAGAAGAAGAAAGAAAAACCATTACAAAACATAATGATTATGCTTTCAAAATAGTATTATAAAAAATTAAAAAGAAAATTCAGTGCAAAACAAAGTCTTTTTCTAAGAGTGTTTTTAATGTTAAAGTTGTGAATTTCTGAAATTTACTGGAAAAAAGAAAACAAAACAAAGCAAAACAAAAATGAATGATTATGTTACATATCTTTTTAGGTTACAAAAGGAGTGTGAAAAAAAAAAAAAGAAGTACATTACCACAGTAAGAAAGAGAAAAGGAGAAAAATGCATAAAGCATGGCTGGAAACGCAGAGTTCTTATTTTGTCCAGAGTGCCCATCACCAAACAGTTTCAACACTTAGATACTTTGGCGTCAGACTGTTCTAAAAATTTATACATGTGACATATTCATCTGTCCCATGTCCTATCTAGGCCTCATGCCAGGAATCTCGTGTTTTCCACTCCAGTGTCAGCAACATATATTGTAAACTGAAGAACAACAAGCATCTCTTGTACAATATTCCATCTCTCTGGAACTGAGGCATAGACAGTCATTTTGTCAATGGTGTGCTAGAGTTGTAAGTAATTACTGCAGTGATACAACCGCGTCATCAGTAAAGTAAGATCATAGAACCAGGCTGGTAATAACTGCAGATAGTATATGTATATCATCAGTGCTGAGTAACTGAAGATGTAAAATTATGCTAGCAGTAACTTAAAACATGTGTAAAGTGAGTGGGTAGCAGTGGCATAGAGTGATCTTTCGCGATACACCTGTCTTTGACGCTGATCTTCGACCAGGTTTTGCGATACAGCAAAACACATTTGCAATACCTCCAAAACCAATGCTCAGTTTGTGAAAATATTTAAACGCAATAAAGATCTCATAGTATTAATATTGATGGGCCAACAAAAAAAAGTCCAAATTTAGTGATACGTCTGTCTGTCATGTCACTGATGATATAGTAAATATTGAATGACCACTTAAATTCGTGTGATATCAAGAAATGAGAAGGCATCACATTCATGAAGAAACTACTTAGTTATATCTGTTCTATGATGAAATAATTCACAAAGTTAATTCCTGTCACCCCTTGATCAGTAAAATCCTATTTTGTCTTTGAAGTCCCCCTATGACTTCCTACTTATTGATATGTGTGGTCAAATTTAAAAATGAAAAAAAGAAGTAAGCATTAATGATGGGCATTCTGGACTACCAGCGCATTCCATCTAAGTAGAAAATGTTGGAGGGAGGGAGGGAAAGAGAAGGCGTGCCCCACCAGGACAAAGGTATGTCACCTTCTAGCACTCTCAATGAAGACAAGATAATGTATAAGCAGTGAAAGATCACAGTGTTAAAGGAATGTAGAGAGTTAATTTCTTACATAGCTAGGTGAAATAAGCCAGATATCAAAGAAGATTTTATTAACCATCCGACTAAACAAGTTAATTCTAAATATGAATATTCAGCTGAAAGTAATCATAACTCAGAAACTTTGTCACTAAGTTTTGATATGATCTTGGGTCAAGATGTTGCTGAAATATGACACACATGACCAAGTAATTTACACTGATATTATGACAACATAGGTCATCAAAATTAACAATATTTTCTGCAAAGAAATTAAGGCAGTTCCTTTCGGTTTTACCTAATCATTCTGAATTGTCCACCTGTACATAAATAAGCTGTGTTCACATCAATTTATTTTTTGCTCCTCACCATATGGTTTTTGTCCATTTTTGTTCTTTCATTTTGGAAGTAGTAAAGGGATTGACATATTCACAGCTAAATGATGCACTGAAGCAAGGCACGGATAAAGAACAAAAACAAATGTTTTGTCACTCAAACTGTCTTGAAACATAATCATAGTATCCTAGACTGATTATCCAACACATATATTTACTACAAAGAGAGAAACAAATTTCTTTTTTTTTTTTTTATAATTTCTTTGGTCATGTTACTGTTAGTTTGATAGGTAAGTGAGACCCTAACTTTGTGTATTTCCCACAAAGCTTAGAACATCGGCAGGTGTTTCCATTCAGTCTGTAGATGTAATAATAGAGATTGTAAAGTGCTTATACCCTATGCCCTACAGCAATAAATGCTGTGTTATTCTTCTCTGTTATTATTGTTGGGTTGATAATTGTTATTATTATTACTTTAGACCAACCAACTGGTCAGTCGAGGAGAAACTGTACATGGCTACAAGCAGGTGGCTGAGACCAAGTCCACACTAACAAAAACCTTCGCCTTTTTCCCTGGACGGTTTATCAACAAATAAAGTGAAGGCACAACCAGGCTAACAAGTTCAGCACACAAAGAAAATGCTTTTTGATTTAGTTATCTGCCTTGAGATGGACAGGGAGATGCAAGTTTAAAAAGAGGAAATGAATTTTTAATTTTGTTTTATTCTATTTTATTTCATTTTCCTGTCTATTATTACTACTTTTAAATATCACCTTCGAGGTGGTGTGGTGGTGGTGGCTGTTTCTTTGCTTGCAAAGATCACATTGAGAAGAGGTTGGGCCCAGGCGACATGCTCTCAGATGGCTGTGCAAGCCAGTTCTGGACTTGCAGACAGACTCTGGGGCAGTTAGGGCACATAAGGTTTTGATTGTTGGTTGCAGATTAGCTGGAGGATTCTTTGCATCGCTGGTGCTTTCCTTGAGTTGCAGCTCTTCTGGATTCCTCAAAGCTGTCTGCTGTGGATTTGATGATTTTTGTTTTTGTCTCATATCTTCATGTTTCTCTCTTGTCTATCCAACACATAGTGAAACTCATTGTAGTTGGTACAGCAAAAACTACTTGTTCTTAAGAATCTTAGTTTTCTTATCTTTAATTCTGCTAATTACGTTTTCTCAGAGGACAATTGCTTTTCAAAATAAAAAATATTCTTGTTGTTTGTAGTGAAACTTTAATCTGATCACTTTGCATTGTTTGCTTTCTTTTTCCTCATAAGCATATTGTGCTTGTTGGGTCAAAATGACCTTTCAACATTGTTTATGAACAATTAAATAAGAATGATCATACTAACATCAGATCTCTTGTGAAAGTAGAAATCAGATAAAGCAAAACGAATTGTTAAACAAATGTTTTTTATCTGTAACTATGCATGTTGTGAATGGAAAGCAAAGCTGCCTGAGCAGTGTAGGGCAGTGTAAGGCAGCCACAAGTTTACTGTACTAGGCATCTGTAATACATGTATGAACAAGTATTCTGGGATCATTACTTAATGCTAGCTTAGAGATTGTTTGTTGTTGTTGTTGCTGCTGTTGTTTTTATTTTTTATTTTTTTTTTCAAATGTCAAAAAATAATGTAGTGAGTATATTTTATGATTGATTTGGTTAAATGAAATGCATTTTGTGAATATTCTTCTAACATTCACAATCCAATCTGAAATAATTCTTAATACCCTTCATTTGTGAACATTAATAACTGCATTCGTGCATCATTTTACAAGACAGGAGTTCACCATCAATATCAAAAATAATTTAGTCTTGAAACTGCTTCATTATCTGCACAGAGGGAAAATCCACCAGTAGCCAAAGGTCTGTTCTAGGCAAGTATTAACAATGTTATGATGTCATCAACACCCAAGATAAAGAAGATGACATTAATATGATGCCTCCCATCTTGTGATGAAGTGTTCTCTCCCTTAAGAGGAGGTTTTTTTTTTTTTGTTTCTTTGTTGGTTAATGATATTCTTGTTCACTGTTATTGTTATTATTGTTATTCTTTTTTTAAAAAATGTATGGAACAAGTATATCCACACAAACAATAATGTGCAGCAAGTTCATATTTCACCTTACCATTTCATTTCTCTACGGACATAGGTGATTTATACTTAATTCCTTAAGGAGTTTGTTAGAGACTACTTGAACTGGTTGCAATGTTTGGGTCAACATGATATCAGAACTTTTAACAACTAATGCATTGCTTCCCATCCATTCCTAATTTACTTTTCCAGGAACACTGTAAATGCTCTTCAACAGATTTAGATATTCTTGTTCACAGCTGTACATTTGGGTTGTTGTTTCATTATATATGTATTTAGGGATTTAGGGTATTCCTGAAATTTACTCTTTGGTATTAGACCTGATGGATTTGGCATTATTACATAATCTAAAGTAAAGCACAATCTGTTTCCAAATTAAATGACAGCACACTCTTCAGTGATGTTACTCTTAGAGATAAATATTAAAAAGTTATACATGCCAAATGAATAAAAAAAAAAACTGACAACATAAAAATCTTATATATATATATACATTTAATTTGACCATTAAAAATCAGAAGGTGTAAAATCTAATTGCTACAAAAATGTACTTTTTTCTTCCCTTTTTAAACAAAATTGAAAACCTTCTCCTATACTTTAAGAATATGATACAGCCACTTTTTTCAGAAAACTAACAAGTAAGAAATGTTTCTTTTGGGGTCCATGCCAGTTTTCTTTCCTTTCTTTAAGGAGTGTTTATTTCAAGGCAGCATTTTGTGAACCAAACCAAATGTTATCTATGCACAAATAATGAACTGTTGTAGTTGTTATATGCAACATATTATCAGGATTATATTGATAATAATATTGTAGATGCACTGTATTATTGTATAGAATTTTGTCCACATGTTTGGAATTATTTTGCATTGTTTCTTTGTCATGACTTCAGCCGGCAGATATGTTTTCAATGCAAATTATAGTGTAAACACTTTACAGATGAAATAGTTCTCTCCCAATGCGCCAATACCATGTAGAATCCTAAAGCCTTGTGATATCCAAAATGAAAAAAAAATAATTTATGAATTATACCATGATCGAAATGAGATAGAAAGAGAAAGCAGCTTGGCCCCCCC
>JBCEWB010073430.1:0-13144 GCA_039654565.1 Peronia peronii | reverse complement strand
GCTTTTTTGTTGTTGTAGCTTTGTTGTTTTGTTTCTCTAGTTCGTTGCGCGCTCTCTCTCTGTCTGTTTGTCTCTCTCTCTCTCTCTCTCTCTCTCTCTCTCTCTCTCTCTCTCTCATTTCAATACCTGGCCCTAAAATTTAATGTGCATTTGTAATGCAAATATAAAAACTGGACATTCAGTGAGAATGACTCAATGGCATCCAGGATCGTTATAAACTATCCCAGACAAAGAAAGTTAGCAGAGCCAGTAAACTGGGCCTGTACAATCTAAGCATTCTTTAGAACAGAAAAATGTTGGAAATAATTTCAGTTCCATCGTGTTTAGTGTTTTCTTGTATTTAATTGGACTATAATTCCTTTCGTCTGCAGCGTATTTACTTCTTTTGTTAGAAGAGAGGAACGACAAGATGTTCTTTCTGCACCATAGCCCTCACCTCTCAATTATCGTTATCATTTTTTCCTCTAAACGATACTCTGGTTAGAAGAGGTCAAGCTTCTGATCAATACATTTTCTATACTTCTATACTAGTATAAATCTGCAACAAAACCCATAAAAAGCTTATGGACTCGAAAACTGCTGAATGTATCCACATGAAATTTGGCACACAACAAGATCTGTGTTTCTACGAAAATACAACCAAAAAACACTTTTTATATTTGACGTTTCGTGTATTTAAAAAAAAAGGCGATAATAATTGAATAGTAAACTCGCGGGAGTGCTTGACCTGAATAGTACGTTCAGTAGAATGGCACGCTCAAAACACCAAACACGTTTTCTTTGAGTAACATCCACATTAATCATCTAAAACTGCACGCATCAACATCGAGGCACGCACGCTTGCCATACCCTTTGACTTGCAGGGAGGTATCGGTTTGATCTTTTTCTTTCTTTTTTTTTTTTTTAAATCTCCCACAAAGGCCGTGGGTCTCTGTAGTAAAAGAAGAAAACTGATTATAGTAATGAAAAATATAACACCGAGCTGTTTTGAACTTAGACCCAAATCCCATCGAAAGTAGATGTCCCACTCTTCTTTGATTGTATTGATTTTATGTTATTGTATATTTATTCATCATGAATGAATCTTTTGTAACACAAACACATTCTGCTAAAGGATGTTCCTTGACTTGCTTTGACTTACATCATATAGAGACCGTTTCCCAGTGAACTCCTCCGAAGCCGCTACTGGGGGGAATGAGTCTCTTTCAAAATCATATGCGCATAACAATTGACTTCCCTGACCAGGCTCTGTTCTGGTCTGAGGGAGATATTCATATAACATTTATGTAACGAATTTATGACATTTATATAACAGCATCCAAGACCTCCATTTTGAGCCTTTGAGATTTTATCTTCTCCCTCTCTCCTTCCCCTCTCCTTCCACTTTCCAGTCCACCGCTCTCGCTCTCTCTCTCTCTCTCTCTCTCTCTCTCTCTCTCGCTCTCACACATACTTTTTCTATCCCACCACATTCTCACTCACGTATACTGTTTCTCACTTTCACACACTCTCTCACATGCAGACATACACCACATACACACTGCTCTTTCTTTCTTTTTTCCTCTGTCGCACACCAAAACACATACACAGTCTCTCTCTCTCTCATTCTCTCACTCTCTCTGAGACACACACACGCACACACACATATCCCATGTAGACAGACATAATATGCACAATTTCTCTGCAAGTGAAGATTTCAGAATTGACCAAATACGTTTACAGGACGGTGGTTTGAAATCAGTGAAGTTTATCTGGGTTGAAATTCAGCCCATAACCCATACACTCTGTCTTAACGACACGTGGATACTGAAAAACAAAGCAGTACCGCAACAACAAGAACTGAAGAAATTAAAAGACAACAAATCCGGTAACACTTGTATGTCTCCTCTCATCAAGAAAAAAGCTGGGTCTATATTTTTCATGTCTTTATAGGTTACTCTATGGTCAGTATATATTGGACAAAGAAACTCAAAGTAAATTTCATAGTTTCTAAGACTGTTCTGTTGGCATGGCTAAGAAGTTCAAATTTTTAGGATGTTCTGTTGGCCAGTAGTTATGAGAAGTTCAAAATGTCTCTTTTTTGTTGGTCTTTTTAGACTGTTCTGTTGGTCAGTATTGGTCAGAAGTTCAAAATGCGTCTTTTTTGTCATATTAGGCTGTTCTATTGGTCAGTATATATATAAGACTTATAAGACTGAAACGTGTTTGAAATGCTTCATTGCTTGCTTTGAATTTGTTAGAACTACAATAATAACTACTACGATAATTACAGAGACCTCAGAAATGTGTGCCCATGTGTGTATAGGTGAAGATAAAAATGTAATAAATAAAAATCTTAATTAACATTTTTTTAAAGACAACATCAGAAGAAATAAATGTGCCACTGGCAAGAATGTTTATGTTAGTCTGAATTTTTACAACGCTCTGTGCTCTTTGCCCAAGTTAGCATGGGCCATTATGATCCAGACATGCATACATTAAACTAAGTGACAATAGCTCAGATTTTGCATTTTCTAAGCAAATCTTCTAATTCTGTGCATGTTGTTTTTGCATACAGTAACAATACCTTTGAGGAAGATAATACTCTTCTCTGAAATTATGGTTCGTATTTCAGTGTCAAATCCTTGTATATAATTTAGCGTACAATTGTCTTTCCTCAACTGTGATTTTTGTCGTATTATGATGGTGCCAATATTGTTATTATCATTGTTATTATTTTGTTGTTGTTTTGTTGTGATGTTACTATATTATTATTATTATGGCGGATCACCAGGTGATACTTGACTGAAACAAAAAACCTCTTGGAATTGAATCATGTTCTCTTACAGGCTATCTCTATGGACTAGTCTTCCGTCTATCCGTTAAAATGTCTGTCGCATTGTCTGTAGCTGTAAAATTTTGTGTGTTTGTCTGCATGAACTGTCTTGTCTGTTACAGTATCTCTCATGTTGTATGTTTTTCTGAGGAAGGTTCTGCCAATTATGTAGATCCATTTCATGTCCATCTGTCCGCGTTCACGAATTATCTGTTACAGTTTTCGTTTGCAGGGACATTTGATGTACATGTACGTCTCTCTTGTCTTATCGGCCTTTTTTTTGTGCAGGGACATTTCATGTGTGCCTGTCTTCCTTTACGAATCATCTGTCATATATTTCATTTGCAGGGAACATTTATTTCAAGTACGTTTCTCTGCCTTCACAAATTGTCTGGGTTCATATTTTTGGTTTGCAAGGGCATTTCATATACGTGTCTCTGCTTTCACAAATTGCCTGGGTTCACATTTTTTGTTTGCAAGGGCATTTCATGTACGTTTCTCTGTCTTCACGAATTCTCCATCATATTGTTTGTAGGGACATTTCATATACGCCTGTCTGTTTTCACAATTTGTCGGTCACATTACCTCGAGGAGATCTCAAATTTGTATCCTTTCGATGGACGTTTCTGTCGTACTCTCTCTGGTAACAGTCTGTGTCTATTGCGCCTGTCTGGGGAATTGTTTATAATGTTTATCTCCAGAGAACTGTCAACGTTGACTTCTCTATCACATGAAGAGCGACATCATGTCATTTTTTTTTACCCCCAAAGAGATTATACAGCCGGTTCATTATAAATCAATGATATCATCATTAGATGCGTTTCTTCCATAAGGTGGTGATCATTTTCTTCCATAGGTCCCCATCTCTCGCTGATGTCAGTATTTTGGCTAGGTTTTCTGCTTTGAGTTATGGTGTTATTTTCTGTTTTTCTAGTGTATAATTAGCAACCTTTCAGTTCTAAACGTAAAAGTATCTCGGCTTTAAGCAAGCGCGTGATTGATTTAGGAGCTAGCACGATATAATGTAGTTGGCCACATTACAAAGATGTCTGAGTAAAGAACTTGAGGTCTTGGAAATAAACCTCAACAAGTATAAACGTCGAGCTTATGAGCGCAGACTGTGAATAACGGCCTTTTTCTAAGTTTGAAAACTCGGATATTTGCCATACAGACTAACGCAAAGAGCCAAAAAAGAAATATGGCATGGCATACAAATCTGCCGTCTTATGACAAAAAAACGTATATTATATTATGCAGAAAATGAAAAATTTACAGGAGAGGCTGAAAATGTGTGTGTGTACCATAAGAACAATATTTGGGTCACTCTGACAATTTTATGTCAACTATCATTGTTGGGTCTAACTTTTGTGTGATTGGCTACGAAAATGAGTGATTGATTCTGGAGTTATTATTTAAAAAATGTATTATGTCATAAGATTATCGATCAGTTATCTTATCAAAGCTTATGGTAAAAAATGCATATGCCATTTACGTTTTTTAATTTCTATTTGATCTCAATACTTATCACAGAAAAAGGTATATGGCTTTATGCGTTTTTTTGTCATAAGATTTCGTGTGTCATGGTGAAAGCTTGTTGAACGTTTTACATATGCGTTGGTTTGAAGAAATAAATTTTTAAAAATTGTTTAAATATTACAACTTCATGCAACAATAATGAAACAAACAGTTATTTTTTTAAACTACCAGATTGTGTATTAAAATTGTAATAGAACACATCATTACAAAACCAATTTGGTTTGGTTTTGAAAATAACAAAAATCAAGCTAAAATTAACAAAACAAGATTACTGTTTCTTACTAACGTTTCAAATGTAAAATACACCATGTTAAGAATTATGTTGAAAATATGGTATTAGGTAAAGAGGCAGACATAGACACGTTTGTTGTTGTTTTTTTTTTTCAGACAGAAAGCAAGAGAGAGAGAGAGAAGACTATCTTGCTTAAACTTAACGTTAACAGAAACTAAAAATCAAAGTAAAGGATGCATTTGCCTTCAAACATTCAATTAATTAACTAACTGCAAATAGTCGTTTGCATTGTGACGCGACAAATTAATAACATTCTTTCAATGAAAGTTCATAATTATGATTGTCTCTTATGACATTACGTTCAAAAATAACACTTATGTGTCAAAATGCTAACGTCTTAGACAAGCTCATTCGCATCCTTTGTCAAGTCTTCACTTTTTGTGTTCTCTGGTAAGTTTCCCAGAAATTTCTTTGGTTGTGTGGCATTAAAGGCACAAGTTGTTTTATGATGCCTTCCTTTTTCTTTTTGGAAATGCCTCTAGGGTCTTTTCTCTTTTCGGCTGACTACTTAAAGTTAGTCTTCCAGTAAGTGAAGTCCTGGAATTCTGCATCGAAAAATTGTTTTTGAAACTCATGGATACCACTTCCTCATTTTTGCAAAATTTAACCCAACATATTTTGTTGAGGAGAGGTCGGGCATTCCCAGCTTTTGTTAACAAGTACTGAGAGACACCAAACTGCCAGTTAGTAAAATCTGCAACATTCAGCGATGTGACAGCGCCTCCTGAATCTTTGAAAGCTGTCAACAAATCTTCAAAGTCAAAGATTCTGCCGTTTTGACGAACAAGCGAACTTTCTAGCTTCGAGTCTGTCGAGTCCGCTGCCATGTAAGAATGTTTTGGCTCAAAGTACTTGCAGTTTATTTTTTTGGCATTCAATGAGCCACCGTTCATCAAGTCAACGATCATGGAAAAAAGTGTCAAATTTTTGTTTTGAGATGAACAATTGCCCATCCACATTGTGATTTTTTTCAGCATCACGATGTATTTTTAAAAATTTGTGAAAAGCTGACGATATGTCTCCATCATTCCATCCAGCTATTGCTTCGTGCCACATATTTGTCACGTCTTTCTTCTTTCCTTGCTGTGACCCAGGAGTCAAAAATGTTTCATTGTAGACACACAGTCTGCTGGTGAATATAGATCCTTCAAACTGATCCATTCTCGGGATGAGAATTACTTTTTGTAGGTCCACAGCGACGTGAGGGTGAGATTGCATTAATGGATTCGAAGCGTCATTTTGGTCCATTTGTCGAGCTTTAAACGTATTGTCGCTTATGCTGTATGTATTTGTTGTACAGTTTGCGCTCGAGTTCACACGTACATTTCTTTTTGTGAAGACTGAACTCTTCACAGACATCGCACTGCTCGTTTCCCAAACGGGTGAAAGCGATGTTCAATCCTCGAAAAACTTGGTAGTATGTGTTATACGAAACGGTGAGCCCAGTTGTTTCTGAAAAGTTGGTGTGCATAATCCGAAGACTCAGGTCAGCCGGAAGGTAACGGCGATGGGGTGAATGAGCCCGCTGGTAATGAGAATGTCACAAACTCTTGAATGTGAATGGGTGTTAATCGTGACGTTTTAAGTGGTGATCAGGCGGTGAATGCGGACGAGACGCACACAGAAATGGAGAAATAAGAACAGGAATCCTCGACGTCGAAATGATGCAGAATTCATTGCAGGTGCCTGGTAACAATACACACTTCAGGGCAGCTGTCGAACTCCGATGCACACGGCACTCATTGCATTGCTCTTTCTCTTTCTTCCTCTCCGGCTGAGTCTTTATATAGACACCAGCTCGTCGCGAACTCTTTCGAACCGACCAGCCCTCACTACCATTATCGACAGAGATGAAACCGTGACGTAGCGCACATCTCGAACTCTCTCGAACCTACCAGTCCTCACTACCATTATCGCCACACATAAAACCGTGACGTAGTGCGCACACGTGACGTACTTCGCACACACGAGGTCTGACTAAAAACCATTCCAGGCAAAATGATTAGAGAGTATCTCAGATACGTTCGGCGACCCAGTATTTCCACAGGCTAGCTTACGTACGCTTACAACACACACATGCATTGGCCCAGTATATACAGTTACGATCCGGTAAACATCACTTACACACCCAACGTGTATGATCATGATTCGTTATAGTTAAGTTAGATTAGGCTAGGTTGGATTAGGTTAAGTTAGTTTAGATTAAATCAGGTTGGATTAAGTTAAGTTAATTTAGGTTCGCTTAGATTAGATTAGGTTAGCTTAGGTTAAGTTAGTCGAATAATATATTCGTTGCGTTGGAGGTGGGAGGTGAGCATCGTTGGGGTTACTCCGATGACATTATGACAATCTTTCTCTTTCTGTCCCAGTTTTACAAATCATAAACGTCATGGGTTCTTAAGCTTGATTGACACGGGACCTCCGAAATATATCCGTCCTTTTCCTATAAGACTAGCCGTCGGATTTCCCTACTCAAGAAGCCAGGAGGCCGTTGAGTGACTGAAAAAAAATGGAGGGTCTAATCTTTGAATCGTTGTCATCGGGCGGTATGATTTAAAATTCGAATCTACGACGTATTTTTCCCCTCTTTTTGCCACATAGCAGACGCCTAATCACACGGCCATGTTGACCCCCAACTGTGGACTTTGAGCATTACAGAGATCTAAATACATCGTGATGAAAAGTGGCCTAACTCTATAAATATTGTGTCAATCCTTTTCATGGCTTCTTTCCTTTTTCAGATTACAATTGAATCCGTTTTTCAAATGATTGATAAATGAATTTAGGAACGATGTTGGACTGGCCGCCACCATTAGATAGGCACCAGCATAGTAGATGTTTTATTATCAAGTTTAAGGGGCGAGGGAGAATGGAGGGATTGGTGGGGTGGGAGAGTGGGCCTGGAAATCATTTTGGAAACCGCTGGGGGAGATGATTTTAATCATTACCATCGTTTTTGTCATGCTCAAAGTATAATAAAGCAATCGAAAAAAATATGAAATCACTCATGGTCGCCGTAGCAGGGGCCGCCTTCTTGAATTTTGCTACCCGATATTGTGTAAATTTACTATAAATAGATTTTTTTTTCCATTTTTCAACTAATTTGCCTGACATTTGGCGCATACATTTTTCGGTTCAATATCTAAATTTTCTCAGATCAGATTTCTGATAAAGTGCTTAATTTGTTTTCCACTTTAAAAAAAAATATATATATAATTGATTTGTGAAAATGTCACGGATTTTCCAAACATCCGTCCCAAAATCTCTAATCTCTCAAACATTTAAAATGATATCAAACATTAATTCTGTCAAAAAATGTATATTGTTTTGTTCTATATGTATACCAAATTTCATGATAACTGTGCAGAAATAAAAAAGAAGTACATGATCAGGTGGCCAGAAGTTATCTCAAATGAAAACCTGTGGAATAGAACCAACCGAGCACCGACTGAAGAAGACATCAAGAAAAGAAAATGGGGGTGGATTGGCCACACAATGCGCAAGCCACCATCAAACATCACCCGGCAAGCACTGGACTGGAACCCACAAGGAAAACGAAAGGTTGGCAGACCTACACAAACTTGGCGAAGAAGTACGGACTCTGAAGTGAGGGCAGCTGGAATGACATGGGCCGAGCTGAAGAGGATCTCCCAAAACTGCGTCCAATGGAGGAGTGCTGATGTGGTCCTTTGTTCCCAAGCGGAATCTCAGGCTTAATTAATTAATATGTAGATCGCTTATTTGTGATGAAAAACGTCATTCTAAGAAAAACGCATTTAATTAAAGTACATGCATGCCAAGGAGAAAAAATATACTCGAAAGAAGCTTTTATATCGGACTTTTAAACTCAAGACATGATTGTTCCATTTGAAGTTCTCTCCATGATTTCTATAACTTATTTTGCCTTTCATTGAGCATCTGCTCATATTTCTTTTATCCCTTGTGCTCCCTTACCCCTGTCATTAAAGGGCTACCGTAGAATAGCTTCAGGGTCCTGGCAGGCTTATATATGGCCGCTGTATCTTCGTGGGTCAGAAATAAAAGTGTCTTTATCCTTGCTGTGACGGATAGTGCACTGCTGTACTCTGACACAGCAGACATTGGGGAAATCATGCTCTCATTAGGCCGTAGGAACTTCATTTTAGAGGTTGTGGTGACAATTATCTGGAGATTTAGTTATGGTGCGTGTTTTTGATCATATCAGGATTATAACGTGTGCGTCAGCATTTACTTAATGTATAAAATACATGGTAGCTTTTGATAACGGGTCAAAAAAAAAAAAAAAGTAGTTTATCTAAAAACATACGAACAAGATGGGGGGAGGGGGATCAGTTAGCAGCAACTAAAAACTTTTTTTCTTTTTCTTTTGACCTTATGTCATTTTACCGTGTGCAAGTGTAACTGGCATGTTTGTCTGATTCAAAATATATTATGTTCTTGGAAACTTGATACGGTGTGTGGTTGTAGTAGTGACGGAAACCATCGTGGTTTTGGCACTGGTTTTCAAAATCTATCTCCTCCTACCACAACAAATCACTTCATCTCATTTGCATCTCATTTTTAAAATCTAATGTCTAAAAAATTACAGAAATGATTTTAGTTTGTATTGTAACCTTTTGTTTGTTTGTTTGTTTTTTCGTGTTTTTTTGTTTGTTTATTTGTTTTGTTTCTTGTTTTGTTTTTGTTTTTGTTTTGTTTTGTTTTTAAAATGTGTCATAAATCTACAAGCTCGGCATTTTTATTCAATAAAAAGATATACACTGACACGGTTATTTCAGTTTGTTTGTTATGTCAAGCAGAGTAATTATGCGGAACATAATGAAATATGTCGATAGGATTTGGATAAGATAAAGAAATAAGTTAAGAAAAAAAAAAAAAAAAGAAACATAGATAAAAACGAACAAAAAAAAAAAAAAAAACCCCAACGTTTCTTTCCAACAACCCACACTAAAAACACCTCCATGTTCCCAAAACTTTCCAATTTGGCCCAAAAAGCATCAAAGTGACCATGGGCCTCTCTCTCTCATTCTCTAGTGCCTCCTGGAGGACTTGTTCCGGGGTTTAAAATGCGGCCTTGCCGCTAATATAAATTTGCTGTTTGACAAGCCAATATACTCTTGAAGACACTTTTCCTTCCTTCTACCTCACTGAATCTGAATGAGTAAGCTTCCCCGCCAAAGTCCAGGGATTTGTTTTAAAAGCAGAAATCTTCACAAGACCCATGTTGAATTCAGCAGTTTCTGTTGTCGGTTGGGGCAGAAAAAAAAGAGTTAAAATACAATCAATTAGATATGGAATTTTGCTGAATGTTGACTACTCATCATCTATAGATGTCTATAAATGAAACGTAAGTCGCTGGGCTAGAACCGAGAAATCGGGCTTTGAGAGTGATGAGGGGGGTCAGACATCGAATTCTTTTTTTTATTATTGCAGAAATCGAAAGTACATTCTTTTCTAACCAAGACAGTATCGGTCTTACCCTTGATTTATGAATATTATATTTCTTCATCAAAATCGGGGTTTTATGAGATAGGTCTGTAGATTTATGCGTTCGACCGTTCATTTAAACTCGATTTTGTCGGAATTTCAGTCATTGCTGGGGGTCCCCCCTTGTCTCTTTAAATTGCAATATCTCTGGCTAGAATGAAGCTAGCTCAGAACTTTTTTCACCATCTGAAAAGGTATGAAATAAGCTTTCACATGATACCAAAAACTTCACATGGTGAAAAAGCGACATACGTCTCATTTTGACTGGCTGCAAGACAAATAGATCTGTGAGAAATACTTTTTTAGACGTAGGAACAGCCTGGACCTATACATTTAATCTGGTACAGAAATGATTACTCTTCAAACAATACACAAAAACGAAAATCAGCAATTTTATCCCAGACTGGCCAAAACAATTTGCATGTTTTCACTTCTTCATGTGCCAAAGGGTTTTTAGATATTTTTTTTAAAATGGCATATAGTAAAATTTCAGACGTTTTCCTATATTGATAACATTAGTTCTCCCAAACTTTACCTACACAATGTTACGCAAGTATGTACGTACGTTTATATTGGTCTTGCTGTGAAAATGATGCATAGGAAATGTTGGAATCGGTTTTTTAAAAAAATCTAGCAGATGGCAAAATAATGAAACAAAATCGGTTTTAAGATAAATGTCTTTAAATTATTTGAATGGAAAAAAGAATGATATCGAAAACTTACTACTCGGCTCCTATCCTTAAAATTGCATTTCCTCATACTCTATCACTCTATTCTTGACTTCTGTGTCTTTTTTTCCCCGGTCTTTCTTTTCTTTCTTTTGTTTTGTTTTTGTTATGGTTTTTTTAGATGATTGGATTTTTATTTGCACTACATGGAATGGCTACTTTGGGCGGGGGTTTTCTTGTAGATTCAAAGGAAATCTTTGAAAAGACTTGTTGCTTGCTCTGACTTCTCTTATATAGCCGAGTATCTGTTTTAATGGTATCTTGTATTCGGACATTTTTTATTAGGTTCCACTTCACAAACAAAGGAATTGGGAAGGTCCATATGTGTTTGGAGATATTTTAGTAATAGGTCATAATTATTTATCTCTGTCCCTTTGAGAAAGACAGGTTTGATTATAATTCGCTTTTAACCATCTTTCAAAAGGATTGTTTTAAATTATGACATCTTTTGGAAAAAAGATGATTATCAGAACACATCCTGCTGATGATATAATACAGACCAAACACATGTTTGAGATGGTCAGAGGAGAGGTGTAAATAACTGCAGGCATAAGAGTTTTTTTTTTGCTTTTGTTTTGTTTTTTAAATTTAATGTCCATATTTGGATGCCATTAGTTATAAGCTGGACATCTTTCTACCAGTGGAAACAATACATTTAACAGTGCCATCTAGCTTATCCAATTCGTTTTCCAGCTTGTTAATACTTTTTTTTACGTCAGGATAAAGTAAAATAGAGTCCTACATAATCCTACACACCATAGAGGCAGAGTCAGTTGGTTATTCATCAATATTTTTCTATTCCAAAAAGATTGTATAAACAGACAAACATAGGCTTTGGCAAAGGGTATACTTGGTATGTCATCATCATCATTATCATCATAATTATTTCAGAAAATTGTCTTGAAATTTAAGAGATGCTATCTACCGGCAACTAGTCAAGAACACAACAACAAAAAACAAACAACAATACTGTAGGTTTCAATGTGGTCAACATTGAATACGCTGATGTCACTGGCCAAATTATCGAGCCATGTTTGTTCTTTCTAAAAAGGGGTAGGAAGGGAGGGAGGGGAGGAGGTCCTAAAATATAATTTTATTTTTAAAAATATGATTTGCGGTTTTTGTTTTCTCTGAAAAGTTGTTTCTGAATATAAAAATGGTATTAAAAAGTGGATATGGCCACTAACGTGTTCGACCAATGGTCATTTAAGGAATGGTCCTGCCTACTGTCAGCCAGGGTTTGGCTCCATCTGGTCCCTATATGCAGAGGTAGATCATCGCTATTTGATCGGATATACAGACAAAGGATGCCTAAAACACTAAACACTTGTTAATGATCTCTTATGTCAACATCTTGAGCCGTAATGCCATTAATGGACACTCTGAGGGAAAAAAATCACAATCAGATTATCAGGGGAAGCTTTCTCCAGCTGCTCTAAAAATGGTCAACTTTTATTTTATTTCTGTTGCTTCCGTGCACAGTTCTCAATTATCAGCTACACTGAAGGTCAAGACACTCTTGGTTTTCACTGAGAAAGATATAGAGGCCACATATCGGCCTTCAAGAACCCCGAAGTGATCCTATGTGAGCCCTTATAATGATGGAAGTAGGGACAAAAAGTCGAGACAAGATGTCCCCAGAAATGCTGGAAAAGGCAAGAAAAGGCACAGAAGTCATAGAGAGAAGGCTGGTATATGAAAAATGGCTATTCTGAGGCTAAAACCCAATTTAAAAAAATCATGTCAAGTTTTATAGAAGAAAGGAAAAACAAAACACACACACACACACACAAAACAATAACGTTGAACGCGTTCTTTCCCCCAGCATTTTGCTGTTACTTTTTTCATTCCCAACCAAACATAACTACGTTTGGCATACATCATTTTCATACACCAAGTTTAAAAGAATATAGATATTACACCAAGAAATATGTTCACTAAGTTTTATGAAGTTCCACTGAAATTTGGCAAAGGAGATAGCTTTCAAAACTAGCTACTTTAGAGAAGCCAAAACCCATGATCGTGGCATTTTGAATTACTGTTTCCCTAATTTAGACATGCCGAATTCGATGAAAAAGTTTAAATAGTCTATCTATAATAAGACAAAAATTACCTCCAGGCACCCCTTCCTTTAAAATGTGAACATATCTTTGCATATATACAGTAAATGTTCATCATTATCGCAATCATGGCCATAATCATCATCATAATCATTTTACAAAAAAATGTCTTAAAATTAAGACGACTGTCCACCGGCAACTAATCAAATATATCAAAAAAGTTGAA
>JBCEWB010073419.1:0-13144 GCA_039654565.1 Peronia peronii | reverse complement strand
GACTCTATGGTTTTAAAAAAAAAAAAAAAAAAAAAAAAAAAAAGAAAACTGCAGACTTCATTGCCCTAAAAAAAAAAAAAGAAAGAGAGAGAGAGAGGGAGATTTGAACATACCAATAAACATGTCAGAGTCTAGTTTCTAGTTTCAATTCCAGTACTCATTGAACATATCAAAAAAAATGCATCAGTCTAATTTCTAGTTTCAGTAACAGTACTCAAAGAAGGATGTAATCTAAAATTCAGTTTTTTTTCAAACCTTGATTTTGTTCATTGACCAAACTTTGTATATTTCCACTGCTTATGTGTGTTGAATTGAGTTGAGTTGTGTTGGGGTTTAACGGCACATCAGCACGATAACGGCTATATTGTGCCTAACGCGGTGGAATCATTTACACGGAAGCTCATGTGTGTAACAAGTGATGTTTTGGTTCGCATCACGGCAGATGACAGTTGGATCAACGTCACGCCTGAGCAGGTGGATGACATGATGAAGGCAGCAGGAGGTCTGACCGCAGGGGATGCTGCGCAAATGTTTGATCTATCCAAAGTGGCAGAGAGCATGAAAACTTTTGTGGATCATGAGTCTGGAATTGAAGGAGCAGAATTTCCCAAGTAAGAAGAGAGTAGAAATTGATAAAAGACTTTATCTTTGTCGACCTTCTTTCTCAAGTCAGAATATTTTATACTATCTTATATCTGTAAACATTTAGTTTGATTGTTTTATATTGTATGACATTTAAATGATTAGTTTTGTTAAATATGACATGTAATCAATTATTTTTGGATTCAATTTGAAAAAAGAAAGACTATTTTGAAAATATTTTGAATGTTTTATGATTGATATATTATGTAAAATATTGATAAAGTTCAAAAAAGAAATGCTGTTTTTATTTATCCTCTTATCTCTTTGCAAGCAGTTTTAATCAGCAGTAGATATTGTCTGATATGTGTTTGTTTAATACCAAAAAATGTTACTTGTGTTGATTTCTGCATATTCTTTTGTTGCAGAGACACAGCCGAACCAGAAGAAGGTGAAGGACAATTTGAAAGTTCAGGCTTGATTCATGCTATGCAAAAAATATTTGGTAAGTTTCAGCTGTCAGTACCAAAATTGGAACTGCTTATAGAACTTCAGCAGAAATTTCCTGTGGTAGGAATGAAATAATGCGTTGAAATGCTTTTGTGAAAGATGGATTTAAACACAAAATGAAATCAGGTACTTGTCAAACTGATGTGACTGGAGAAATCACATGTTTTTCAGCAGTGAATGATTTTTTAACCCAATTCTTTTTTTTTTTCACAGAACCCTTCTATATCTATCTAAAAATGCATTTCAGAGTTAAATTTCCTGGAACAGAATGTGATTTAGTAGCATAGCCTAATAAGGATTAACAAAAATGATCAGCCATTTTCTCACTAAATTCACCTGCAGCAACAGATCACCTCCATCATCTTTATTTGCCAATATCTTGACTTCTACTTAAGGTAGAACAAATTCTTTTTCACACACAGAAAGAAAAAGGAATAACCTTCACAGTGATACTAATAACTCCATATGCTCAAAATTTGACGAGAGCCTGATTTCATCGTGTCGCATCTCATATGCAAATCTTTAATTAGGGTAGCAACATAAGATAGTTTGGTATGTGTGTTGTTTAAGGTTTGTTTTATTTTTTGCCTTGTGGAATCTTGAGTTCCCATTAGATCCCTCAGATTTTGCTCACAGACCAAATGATCACCAACTGTCATGTCAGAGTATTACTTTACTTTCTTAGTCTTGTCGAGTCTATTATTACTTTCTTTCTATTTCATCGACATATCTATCTGTTACAGACTTCCCAGAAGAGAAGGACTCATCAGGCTCCGATATGAGTGAGTATGGATGGTCAGATGGAAGTGATGATGAACTGGGCTCTCCGAGCAAGATGCCAACAGTCAGTAAAAAAAGCAGTCTCAAGAGCAAGACAAAACCATCCAAGTCAAATGGTGATGCATCTATGCAAAGAACCACCCCCAAATCTGTCAGATTTACTTCGCCAACCTCTTCAGCAGCCTCTACACCGGCAAAAGTGTCGACAAAAGAGAATTCAAGCCCATCACTCCCACCACCCGTCCCGGCTCGACCCCTTGGTCCGCCCTCGTTCGCCCCACCCCCTCGACCTACCAAACTAGTCACCCCGTCTTCACCACATCGACCAGCCAATCAGCCCCCTCCAAAACCAAACAGCAGACCCACCAGTAGTCCCCCTCCCATCCCGACACGTCCACCCAGACAGAGAGTTCCGCCCAGACCTCTCAGTAAACCCAATGCTGTTGTAAAACCCAGTGCACCCCCTCCTCCTCCGCCCCCAGCCTCGGGAGAGAAGAGGGACAAAAAACTAGAGGCCTTGATGGATGCTATGGATCGAGAATTGGCAGCTACTGATGTGGGCAAAAGTTTTGAGAGGACACCCAAACCAGTATGTTGATTTGAAATGTACTGTCTAAGTTTAGCTCACTTGGAACCAGTCCCAGGCTAGACGTCACCCCAGAGTCAATCTGTCCTATCTACAACATAAAACTGTTGTAGTTGGAACAGTTTAATTCTGGGGCGACGTAGAGGCACAAACCCCCAAGACCAGGGTTTCTGGGTTGTTTTCAACCAAAAAAAAAAAAAAGGAAGAAATCCATGTTCAAATTGCATTGGAAACACAAAATTTTCCATAATTACAGTGTAAGATTAGCTAAGCCCTATAATGTCTTCAGTTTTGTCCTATCTTATATACATTTTTTTTACACTCATTTTTGAAATAGATGCTTTTGAACATTTCAGTTTTTTCCCCTGTTTCATGTCAAGGTTAGTTTTCCTGCTTTTACTGTCTAGATCTAGATATAGATCTGTTACCAACACTATTACATTCAGTCTACAAACTTCTCGCCTGAATCAAAGAAATCGTTATCAAAATCACTTTTTTCAACATCAGACTCAAGCGTCTGAAACACTAGTTATCTCTTGATTTTTTCCCGAGTGAGGTAGTTCATTTCACATTATGAATGATAAATGTACAAAAAAAAAATGACATAAATGTAAAGGATGAAATTTATTTCTTCACTTATTTTTATTTTATTTTTTTTAAAATTAAATCAGTTTCTTGTTCATTTCATTCCTCAGTGGATTGTCTGGAAAATCTGGGGGATTTTTTTGCATTGTGTTATTACGTTATTTCAAGCATTTGTGCACAAAAGGCCTTTAATTTATTCTAAGGTCTGTTTTTTTTTAAGATTTCAGCTTACAGTTCAGATTTTTTTTTTTAATTAGTGGTATTGTATTATATAGCATTTTTGTTGTTGTTGTTTTTTTCCTTCAGACCCCACCAAAACGGCCAAGCAGACCTCCTGCTCCCAATGCAGGGGCTGGAGCAGCAAAACCAAGTCCTAAGGCAGCACCCAAGAACATTGAGGATGAAGATGATGATTTCCGACCTGTCAACATTGACCTCAACGTTGTGAAAAATACCCTGGAGTCCTACAAGGCTCAGCAAGGCCTGCCTGGACCGGCTTCCAATATCCTGGCAGGCTTTGGCATAAAACTGCCTCAAGATGAAGTCAATGGAAAGGCGTGATTCAAACTTGATTCAATCATTTTCAATGTGTTTTTTTTTTTTTTTTTTACCTGCTGTTTTACTTTAGGGACAGCATAATGGAATGTGTAAAACACTGAGCAACAGCAGCAGTAGTAACAGCAACAACAGCACCACACACAACATCCAACACATCCTATTGGAGCACTCAGGCAGAGCTCCCTTCCCAATAAGCTTTATGGGACTCCTCAAAAAACCATAATACCTGCATGCAGTTCATGCCTGCAATCTCTTGAGCCATATACAGTGGCATAATGCCAAAAAGTACCCTGACCAACAATAAACAAACAAACAAACAATGGAATGTATGGCATAAGTTGCCATAATAACTGCTTCAGATCATCACTATGTGTTGATAAGCAGCAGCAGTACTTTTAAGTAACAATCGGACATTTTTTTCTTTTTTTTTTTTTGGTAAAGTGTATTTTTTTCATTAAAGGACAGTGTGTAATTAGATTGGTTTGACATGGACATAGTTCACCCAGGAGGGACCTGAAAAAATTCCTGACAATGCTACAAAATATGCTGTGTAGCAATTCCAACCAACATTCTGTTACTTTCAGATGAAACCAGCTGAGCCGTCATTACAACTTGAGGGACCAACGAGTCACAGGAAGTCATTTTTTTTTTTTTCTTTTGATGCATCTATAGATATGCAGATATCTCGTAAACCTCATAACGGTCAATTGTAAGATAAATTTTACTTTGGTTTATCTTGTAGTTACACATAACATGATTTTGTAAGCTCACCAACCAGTTATGGATGGTCACATTTTAGAGAGCGAGAAAAAGAAAGATGATATGAGATATGACGCGATGAAATCAGGCTCTGGTCAAATTTTGAGCATATCGGGTTATTGGTATCACTGTTAAGATTATTCATTTCCATATCTGTGCATGAAAAAATGTTTCATTTTACCTTAAGTAGAAGTCGAGATAATTAGCAATTGAAGAAGATGGTAGTGACCTGTCGCTGAAGCTGAATTTTATGAAAAGATGGCCGATCAGTTTTGTTAATCCTTCTTAGTCCTTTTTACTAAATTACAATTTATGGGCTTTTACTCATCTATTTCAGCAAATTTAACTCTGAAATGCATTTTTAGATTGATATAGAAGGGTTCTGTGAAGAAAAAAAAATTAGGTAAAAAATTCATTCACTGTTGAAAAACACATGATTTCTTCGATGGCCTCAGTCTGATAAGCACCTGATTTCATCGCATTGCGTCTCATATGGCTTGTGCTTTATGCATATTGTAACCTTAGACTAGATGCATGTTGTTGCCCAGTCCAGCCATGACTGTATGTACATATTGTACTTTTTTTTACTTATCCCATCAATACGTGGCTGATTAGTCAGAATAGCTGTATGGTGAGAATAAGCTTTGGTTGTTGTTTTTGGTTGTGTTTTGTTTATCAAGTGGTTGTGTGTGATATTGTCTCTAAATATGAGTTAACAAAAAAAGCAAAACAAAAACGAAACCATATATTATTTGTTTATTTATTTTTGATACAATGTAGTCATTGTGTTGTTTAAAGGATTTTAAAAAAGACAATTACATATACTGGTACCTCATTGATTTATGAGCTTTTCTTTTAAATTAATGCTTTCTGAACTTTTGACATAAGGTGGTGCAGCAATGGACGTTATTAACTGACTTTGTGTTGTATGAAAATATTTCATTCTAGTTCACATCTTTTCATAATAATTATTCTCTAGAAACTGACAGCTGCTAAATCTCATTTTGAACTTAAATTTTAAGTGACAAAAAGTTTGCTAATCAAATTTACCATGCAAGGAAAGAAATAAATATGTTTTCATCTTTATCTATGTGCCTACATCACAAGGCCCTAGTCAACAGTAGAGACCCACTGACTATCATCTACTTAAATAGTGTTGATTGTTGAGGCATAAATGTTGATTTCATAATGTACATGAAGGTTACTATACAATGTTATGCTCTTCATTGTCAGACTCAAAAATTTCCCAGTGAAAATAATTATTTACACAGAATAATTATCAATGCACAACTTTTAAGCATTTTTGTATTTGGTTGGCAGAAAATGGCAGTGAAATACTATAGATTGACAGGACACTGCTAACACTTTGTAACTCAGAGATGATTTTTAAGAGCTGCTGTGATTTTAGTACTATGTGTATGATTTAGAGTTATATTTTATAACATCGCATATGCCCGTAATGTACATGTGTCATTATTCTTCTACCGAGTGCATAGTTGCCACCCATATGCACATAAATCTGTCAGATTATTCAAGTGCATGTTGTCATATAATTTGAACAATTTTATGTTCTGTATATACAGGCCTACAACGTTTTTTGGTAATTTGCTTTAAGAAGTATTAATAACTAATCATTTCAAAGAAGTATTAATAGCTCAACTGCACAAAATCAGAACTATCAGTTGGGATTTCGGGTTATTGAAGCATTGTATTTTTAATGTTGTTGGGTTTCACTTAGATCACAAATGGCAAATTCAGATGTCTGATATCATCATGCCTATCTTTATCCAGTATTGAAAGAGGGAAGAAAAATTACGTGCAGTGTGACACATTGAAATAACAGTTCTATGTGTTAGAAGATTCTCTTAACCCTAGAAATGTCGACTGGCTGATTTGTTCAAAGACCCGCTCATGTACTTTGAAGATGAATAACTTTTCTAATAATTCAGTAGCAAAATACTGATTTTATACAGTGATCCCTTGATTATCCAGCGTTCCAGTTGTGTTCCAGAATCCCCAACAATAGGTAAAAATTTGCAATGTAGACACCATCTATTTAGTGTATTATTTTTATGTATTTTATTCTTTTATAAATCCTTCCCACACTTTTATTGAACCTTTCTTGTGCTCTTATAAATCCTTTCTACATTTTGAAATTAATGTGTCATATTTATATGTATTTACGTTACTGTTCTTTTTTGTACTAGAAAATGCTTATTTTGCCGCAAAAATAATTTATATTAAGTCGCAAAAACTCATGTCTTAATGAAGTATCCTGCAATACAAGTTTACATATATATACAGAAACACTGAAACCCTGAAAGGTCAACCACGAAATGGCAAGGGATTACTGTATTGCCATCTAGGCCCTAGGCCGTCATTTTTTTTGGAAGTCAAATGTTGGTAAAGATAATTATAGGCATCCTGGTTCTCCAGCAGTTTTTCTGACCTTTCTAGGATTGAACATCTTGCCCAAAAGTCACAGTTCTGGAGATAAATATCTCCCAGTCTCTGAATCATAACTGCATTTTGATATCCATCTCTTTACATTTTGTATTATATTTTAACCCTTATAGTTACATTACAGTATCAAACCTAGCTTGAGTATATGCTCACTGAGTAATACCAAAGACACCATACCGATAAGACCAGACACTCTCTTCTTTGTATCACTTAAAATGCGTGCACAGCCACACCCTCTCCTAGTGTGTACACACTCTTCTTCACATCATCAAAAAATGTGTGCTGTGCCACGTGCGTTACTATTCAAGACCTGGATCAATTTATGCTCTAACTCACCTTTTTGGATCTTTCAGGAAAATGAAAAAAAATAACGTGCCATGGTTCTTGAATTTGTGTAATCAGTGCCTGCACATCACTGCCCTCCTCTTCTTGATTTCATGATTGCTGCCATCGTTGTTTACAGACTGTACACTCTCGACGCTTGGAGGCGCTGATTGTTGCAGTAAAACGCAAAACTAGCTTAGTGTCCCATTTTATCTGTACAGTGTCTTTGGTGATATCTACATTACACCAGTATTATAAATGATGCCACGCCTGAGAAATGGATTCTTCATCGGACTGAGGAATCCAGGAACTTAAATAAAATAAGGCTTATGACATAATACTCTAAACCTTTCAAACACTTCCTTTGGGAACATTATACATGTAAGTTGTACCGTCCAAAGGGAAAACCTAGTATCTAGCTCTAACCAAGATCCGATTAAAACGAGGAAACGTACAAAGTTTACCTTTGTATTTTTGGAAAAAAAACAGAAATTGCTAGGTTTTGCCTTATTCTTTTTTCCAAAACTACCAAACAGAACGAGCCAAGCAATCAAACATAGCAAGCGGATGACCTATGTGACCCATTTATAGAATTATCTCCATTTTTTAAAAAATTGGAGTTACTTGGTAGTACCTTTGGACGGTAGAATTGTGCCAGCATTATATTGACTAAATCATAGGTGTATGGATTATAGAGTTTACTTCATTTATGTGCCTCTATTTTATTGATCAGTAAGTCATGACAACCCCCTTTTAGTAACTAATAAACAATGGGTAAGGCACATAACGCATGTCTCTTAAATGAATAAGTCCTTTCTTGGGGGGAATTTATAATGTGACTTCACGTACAGTGTATTAAGTTGGCCTTGATTTTGACATGAAGAGAAAGTTTATGTCAAGCATTTGCAGTAATTAATTCGCGGACTCCTTTCTTTTGAAATAGCCGGCTGTCCCAAACTGCAAGATGAAAATTGTGCATTACAATTATGATTGTGACATTTCAAATTTTACAATAAATTTTGAAATTTAATAATAATTTTACACTTGTCCATAGCAGCTCAATAAGTACTTCAAGTGTTTTTTTAATCTATGTGAAATACTCTCTTGTTCCGAATGTTAAATCAGTATTTTTTTTCCCCATTTTTGTATTGACCCTATATATAATGTCTGTATATAATACAGCATGCATTTAAATGTATATGTTTTATAAGTGTAAAAGGTTATACACGCTGTGTATGTCACAAGTCTACTTAATGACATATAATGGTGTAAAAAGATTGAAAATTTTAGGGGGAAAAAAAAAATGAGAGAGAGAGAATATACTACTCTTAATAGTGTTTGATCTGATATTGTATGCTATTAGAATCACTAAACAAGTTACGTAACATTACAGAAACAATTTTTTGAGAGGATGCTGTGACATTATTTTGTTATTGAATGAATGGTCGAGCACATCGATCTGTACTCGCAGAACCAACAATAACAGGTCTGATCTTTTAGCTGAGCCGTGCGAGGTAAGCCCAAGTTTGGTCAAACTCCTGAGAGTAGCTGGTGGAGAAAAAAAAAACGTTTAATAACATTGGTTTAGTTGGGCAAGTTTAATCATTCACAGCAGTATTTTTTTCTTTCTTTTTCTTTTTTTTTAAATACCAAGTCAATATTGTAATTATTATGATAAAATTCTGCTTATTAAGACATCCAAGTTCATTGTTGTTGCTGTTGTATCAGCTTACAACCATAAGATTTGTTGTTGATTTCGAGGTGCTTTGTTAGTTTATTTATCTATGGCTTCAGGGTGCATCAAAATGCAGTCACAAAGCTTTTTTGATTGGTGTGATGTTTTTCAGTGTCTGACAATCAAATACTTGTAGATTTTCTCATTTTGTTTGAAATCTGAAACAGTTCTACTTATATCCCGGCTACAGAAATTTGTAAACAACATGAACTATGTGGAAATAGTTATGCAGAAATAGTAATCCAAAATGGTCTGCACTGTTAAAATTCAGTGTCCATTCAAGAGATTCAAAGTTATTGAGATGACGGTTATCTGCAAGATATACTTCACTTATCACAGCAAGGCTTTGTTTTGTTTTGTTGTTTGCTATTGTTTTTAGAAAATTTCGTATTTTATATTTGGACATTTTAAGTTTAAAAAAAAAACAACATAAAAAACTTGGACTCGACTCATAAGAAATAAAGGCCAAAGGGCTCATCCCTGTGTAGATAGAGTAGAGAAAAATAGAGTAGGAGATACGGACACTAGGGATGTGACATACCAAAATAACAATAGCAAGGGACCCACGAGTGACCAAATTTTAAAATTTTTTTTTCTTTTAGAGGAATTTTTTTTTTTTTTTAAGGAAAAACATGATTTGTTTTTTGTTTGTTTGCTTGTTTGTTTTCGTTTTTTTTAAACAAAAACCCGTCAAGATAACCTCCACTAGGAGGATGAAAGACGTATTACAGAACGTAACGTAACATTGACTCATTCACGGCCAATGAATGAACAGTATCTTCGACCCATCTGCCGTCCCTGAAAATATTGGCTAGGGTTTTAAGTGGATCTTCAGCACATTATGTCATTACTTTCCTCTGCCAAAAGGTGGCTCTGAGTTGCTAATCATTTGTTAATAATCTGTACGTTTAAAAGGTGCTGATTTGAGAAGTTCTGTGTTCAGTATTTGCTGCTTGTTTGAAGTTGCCATGGGGTTTTCATATCTCTATAAATCTGTACAACAATAACATTTGTTTATTTTGTCATTGCTATGGAGATCGGAGTGTTCCGGCTATTTTAGGTATGATATGGGGAGTGAGTATGATATGGGGAGTGACAGCTTATGCCTCTTTGTCATGTGTTCAGGTTTAGTTCTAAACTTCTACTGAAGCTAAAACTGCTGTATTCTTGAGAATTAGCCAAACGTTTCACAATTTATATCACTTAAAATCTTTGGTATTACTTGCAGTTGCAGGACAATTAAATACTAGGCATCCATTAGCAACCATTGTACTAACAATGCAATTTATGGTATAAATAAAACCCTGAAAATTGATGCTAGTAACTACATGTAGGAACAGTTTGATGTAAAAAGTTGGATAACTCTGCCAAGGGTGTAAGTCAAGTCTATACGGTCAAACTTCTGGATAACGACACCCCTGAATAACGACAACCTCTGGATAGCGACATTGACCTCTGGTCCCAATTCTTTTGCTATATATTATTAGTAATAAAAACCACAAAATAGCGACGTACATTTTAGTAAAACCCCTGTTTAGTGACATCTATATAGCGATAATTGGCAGTTGACACCCATGCCCTATACAAAAATTCCAGCCAAATAGGCAACCTCGTTTCCGACCAGCGTCATCTCGTACTCTTAGCCAATAAAAACGCTTCTTTTCCGACCAATGAGATGTCCTACTTGAGCCTACTCATAGCCAATGAGATCGCTTTTTTACCGACCAATGAGAACACTTGTTTACCTACCAATGAAATCGCTTTATCGCTGTTGCCATCTGGTATATAAATACGCATCGGAGAGTGAAAGCATAACTGGTAAACCCTTTGTCAACAGGAAAAATACACATTCTAACGTGGTTGGGATGTGTCTTATCACAGGCACTGGTTTGCGCATCGCATCGTTCTATTCACGGAAGTCTCACCACGTCCCCTTTTTCCACCATCTTGAAAACCTCGGAATAACGACACCCCTTGATAACGACATAATTTTCCGGTCCCGGGCGATGTCGTTATCCAGAAGTTTGACTGTATGAATATCTTGGCATTACAACAGACAACAGACTGGATTGGCACTCTCATGCTTTCCTTGTCAGTAAAAAAAAATGAATAAGAGAATGTACTTTTTATAATGCTGAAACAATGCCAATGTTTTACAAGTCTATCATCGAAAGTGTGTTATTGTTAAGCAAACAGCAAGACCAAAAGAAATTTGACAACATTATTCAACAGGCAATAAAGATCACGCAAACCACGCACATCTTCAACACACTGTACATAATGAACTGTTTAAACAGAAAGTAAGATTAGATGACCCCTCCTGTCCCCTTTCATCACAAATAGATCACAGTACAGTGGTCACATTTTTACGCTTCAAAACAGTTTTATACCATCTATGATAAAAAAATTTTGTACACATTTGCCACCTTACTTTTTTATGTGCGGTTTTTCTGTAAGTGCAAGGAGAAAGTATGCAAGTGATTGTAAGATCAATACAATGTACTTATTAACATTATGCCTGTTTTTACGACTTTATTTACACAATTTTTGATTCAGAATAAAAAGTTTCTACTTTTTGTGAAAAATAAGATTATCGTATCTTAAACGCATTGGGGGCGGAAAGCAGTAGACATGAACATTTGATTAAATGCATGTCGAAACATTCAGAGTAGAACGAGCATTTGTTTAATGTAGTTGTTTCAGAAAAGGAAAGACAGTTTTCATTTGGTCATAAGTAACAGATGAGAAATAGTATTGTCCAAAGAAGAGGTAAATGTATATAGTAAATAAACGAGGACAAAGAAGGTAACTGAAATCAATACTTATTACAATTCCTCACCATGTTGACAATTTCCAGTTCATATACAACTTTCAAAGCTGTCAGAGTTCCGCGGATCCACAATAATTCGGGTTTCACGGCGGTTCTGGCATTGCGGTTGTCGGCATCAAAGCTAGCTGTAGTTGTTGAAATCTCCAGTAAACTAGTATTATAAATTTACAGTATTTTCTCTGCTAACAAATATCCAATACGGAACCGTAACCGGAGCAGGGCTATGTGCATACATGTATATTGCCAGACTGGATTTATGTTGGCCTAGACGAAAATGACGTGTGAAATCACAGAGTACTCCTTTCGCATGTAGGAGAAATGGAAACCTGGCAGCTGGGCCAAAAAAGATCCCTTTCCACGTCGGGGAACATGTTTTGAATCTCATAAGTTGTAGCCTACATAGCTGATGGAAAGGAATGGAAGATTGGTGGCTATTAAAAATGTCATTAGTAATCACAGTTTGGAGTATTTTGACAAACTTGTTTTAAAGTTTAAAGAGCGCTTCTCCTGATTATTTGGGAGGGGGGGGGGGAGGCAAGTTCTGGTCCTATCTGGACCTAACTTTGGCTTTTCTTTCATGATCAGACATCTATACAATCACAGTGTGGCCTGTCGTTGCGATCGCTTAAATTAAAATTAAATGGTTTGGTGCTTCTACATCAAATAGATTTATGCTATTGCTAGTCACTACTCTATGAGACTGCGATTGAGACCTAGATCTAGTCTATTTGTACTGTATTAGGTGCACTACTACCATCCTGCCAATCAATATTATTCATCACTGACATTAGTTTTGATAAGAATTTCTTTTACTGTTCTTCAGTACGACAAAGCATTCAGTTTGCTTTTGTGAGGTGAAATGTGAGTCGTATGTATTATTTCGTATGCCTGCCAACTAAGTTCTGGGGTTGGTTCAATTTTGCAATGACAGCCCTGAACTTTCATAATGGAAAGAATTCTGTTTCAAATGTGCAAGAGATGAAAAAGCATTAATTTGAAACTGAAATGGAGTGAACTTAATTGGACTCAACAGTCCCATGGTATAGTTCTACAACAGATAAACCCAATACATGTATGTGTGCATTGACTACAGTCACCAAGCCCAACTGAACTTTCTTTCCAGCTGTCAAAATTTTTTCTTGACTGTATACTCATCATTTATATTTACATGTGATGACTCAGTGATCAAGATAGAATTTTTTTTTAAAAAAGTACTGGAAATGGAATCTCTACCCATTTCCATTCTATTTGTGGCAGTATGAATTAAAATTTACAAAATTTAATTCTGAAACATATTTTACATAGGAAATTTAGCCATGGCCTAATTACATTGAGGGGGGGGGGGGGGGCAATGAGATTCCCTTTTTAACCTCCCCCCTATGAATGAGTATTCTCACCATCACCCCTCATTGTTCTTCAGAGCCTTTTCCAAGGC
>JBCEWB010073418.1:0-23018 GCA_039654565.1 Peronia peronii | reverse complement strand
ATGATTACTCTTCGCTTTGCCATTTTCATACCATTAGTGGAATTCTGCTGTAGCCTTTATGTATGTGCTTATTTTCTCTGTTTTACTTTTTGTTAATGCTGGTACCTATATTTTCTGCGTTTATCTTTTCATTAACATTTATGAAATTTGTGTATTTATCAATGTGCTGAAACTTATCATTATTTCTGTGCTTACTTTTTTGGAAAATATTTATCATTTCTGCACCTAATTTTTTCTGTATTTCTGGGGTTCATTTTATGTTTCAGATACATTTTTCTATTTTTTTCAACTTGATAGATATTGACAATTTGCTGGCAAGATGACTCATGGAGTACCATGTTTGGTAGACAGTTCTTAGATTGCTCTTTTGAATTTGTGTTTATTTGCAGAAAGTTTACTATATGCAGTGTATCATGAAGATGGCTTTGAAAGGTTCAATCAGTTCAGCTATTCCCTGAGAGCCGTTTGACCAATTACATCTAAATACTGTCTGAATTACCAAGCATTTACTATAATTACACTAGTGTGTCCTCATTAGAACATAGCTCAGGCTGTATTTTGTGTTTCTTTTTTTTATTATTGTCTGTGTGTCATTAAGTGTTGCCCTGGGTAGTCTTAGAGATGCTAGTTTTCTTACTTAAACAGAAAAAGAGTCACCACCTTTTTCGCTGGTCATGCTTTTTTTTCTTTGTACAATATAGACACTCCAACTTTTTTCATCTTGCTGCAGGGATATAACATGGAAAGATGAAGGGTGAAACATTGTCTACTTTTTCATTTACAAAACAAATTTGAAATTAACATCTGTATATACTTACTATGTGCTCATGTATGCAAAGTGCTGGCTGCACATATGGGACCTTGCATGTTGTCACAGAACAGACTGATTTGATTGGATTGTGCATTAGCATAGCCATTTAGGACAATATTGTCAGACATCTTATTTTGTCTTAGTATCTTTGATTTTTCTTGTTAACCACTTCACTGCTACCCTTAGTACGAAGTGCATCTAAGAATCAGTCTCTCATGTGTCGGAAAATATAAGTGGTAAGTCCATGGCCATGTCACCACCAGCCATCCCTACTCTGTAGCTTTGATCCATTCGGACCTCTGACCAGATGTTCTCACGAATACACAGAATCTGTTAGATGCCACAACCTGATGATTGGCAGATGAGATAGCGATAAAAACCCAAACCAGGCAAACAATCTGCTTCATCATGTAATATTTAGTAACACTGAATCATAGTCGATAATCTGGTTGCTTATGGGAAGTAGAGGATGGATGCCAGGTCGCTGGTGCACTGTGGATGGGGTTGACTGCAGGTGAAAAGTTTCAGTGGACAGAGTTAAGGAAACTGAGTGACTGATGCTTCTCACAGGACTGCAAAATTAGTGTAGCAGTGAAGCGGTTAACAGATGTTTTTGCTACAGGCACAAAAAGTAATGCGGTGGCTTTTTTTTTTTTTTTTTCATAGAATGCATTATTGAATGTATTCAGAATGTTTATTGAGAAAGACGGAACTGTCCTACAGAATCATTCACACGACCAATCAGTAACAGAGACAGGCAGCAGTGTGAGTCAATCATTATCTCCGACTGACATATCTTCAGATAATAAAACTCTTTGCTTCAAAAATTTGGCAAAATTTATGAAAAAGAAGACCTGATAAAGCTAAGCGCATATCTCATACATTAAACTGTCACCAAGATCATGAATAGTTTCCCGTGACTCTGGGAAACATTTGATTTTATAAGAAGTACATCTGTTCTGTGATAAGTGAGGTACATTTTCAATCAGATATCCCAACATTGTCATCTTACTTCTATATCTTGTTTGAAAAGCAGTCTTTACTATCCAGTGATATAATATAGGCATCAAATTACTGCAATATCCTGTTTGAAAAGAAGTAAAAAGTAATCGCAGTATCATTTGTATCTATTACTGTTGTACTGTGTTGGGCAAAAAAAAAACCTGAAATGATACTCTGAGCATCATGTTACCACCTGACTTGTATCGTATTTAAAAAGAAAAAAAAATGCAAAGTTTGAAACATGAGTCTTTGACCCAGATTGGCCCTCCTTGTCAATTCAGAGGTTAAGATTCAGTGATTTACACAGATCTCATAATACAGCATTGCTTCAACCAGAAAGTGGTTTGCCAGATGTGTGCAAGTTATTAATGCGGCCGGTTCTCCCATAAATTTGACTACATAACGCACTTTGTTTCATGGCCTTCAAAAAAAAGTATGTTGAGAATGTTGCAGTTTCAGACTTGAAATGAAGTGAATTTTGCTAAGTCATGAAACTGCTTTGATTCACCTCTTCGTTTCGTCATTTTTTATTTTTTTATTTTTTTTTGTTCATTATTTTTAAAGCTTTTCTTCTCATTTCTTTTGAGTGCTTATGTCACAGATGGATGGATAAGTAGCTGATAGAGATTTAGTGGTGAGAGAGAGAGAGGGAGATTGTAAAGCAAAAAAATAGAATTTTGAAATTGCAGTGACGAAGCAAAGACAGCCAAGTGCTTGACAGTGCAGTTGGTTTGCATTGGTGCAGAGTGGTAGAAAAACTTCCTACTTTAATAATGGAACATGTCTCACTATTTTCTCCTTGAATTGAAAGTAAACATAATTGATCTGTTTTGCTGGCAAGTACTTTGAATTTTTTTGCTAGAGGCTCATCTTTAAGATAATGCTCTTTGCACTTCGTTTTCAATAAACTTAAAATTTATATATTGTGTTCTGGGAAAAAAATACAACATTTGGGTAGACCCAGGAACCATGGAGTGGTACATGATACCACAGCCAACTTGACCAGTTGACAGTCTTTTTCTTTCTTTTCTTTTCTTTTTTTTTTTTTTTTCAAAGTTGATTATATATTATACATCAATCTTGAAAGAAATAATTACATGTTCTCCCTAGCAACCTTTTTAGTATTTCTTAACTAGACAAAAGCCATCAGCTGTGGCGTCTATCACTAACTGCAGAATCTCAGTAGATAGATCAGGCCCATGCAAACTATTGGCATGCTTGTAGTTATTGGCATGATGATCTGTGAGCTGCAATTAAACATGTACTTCTTATCAAACATTACCCCTCTGTATCAGATTTTGTGAAAAAGCTGCATCTAAATGAATCTGCAGTCAGCTTTAATTCACAACATAATATATTTAGTAGATGTTGATTCTTTCTTTCTCTTGTTCTGGGACTGTCTTGAAGATGTGATGATATTGTTGATCATATGGTTTGGTGCAGAGAAATTTCCTTTTTTTTGCTTGTCATTTGCCACAACATTGGCTTGAAATAGAAGCAGAGACCTTTTCCTTGTTTCTCATGTCATTGCAGTCAACCATTCTGTGTCTTCGATTAGAAATGCCTCCCTTTTTTTTTTCTGTACTTAGATTTAACTTGGTTTCATTTTGACGCTGTGGTCAACACATTGTTTGCTTAAGTCATTCTTTGTCCCTGAGTATTTATCACCGCATTTCATTGTTTGAGGTAATATTAGCACAGCTCTGCTACAGTGGCATAAGTCATTTTTAGCACTTTTTTGATTGTGCGGGGGAGGGGGGGGGGAATATTATAGCACAAGTCATTTAATGAGTTAATGCAATAGTGATTCTATGTGATTAATACATAATTCTACTGTGCATTTTTAAAAAAAGTAATCTGATAGCTCTCATGCTCAAGAATGCCATGAAACATCAGTTTACATTTTGGCATGTCTAACTTAACCCATCGTCTGATTGAGCAGGACTGGGTTGTTTTTCATGTTGTCAGTGATAAATTTAATTTGGCAGATCATTTTCTTCTCATTGTCTGCTATACTAGTATACTGCTACTTCTTGCATAGATTTTAGATTTGTGATGGTTTTAATGTCAAGCTCTTAGGCTTATCACTGTTATAGCCTTGTCCATGTAGTGACTCTTTGCAATGTTAGAAAGTATATGGGACACTTATAGATGTGGTCTAGTTTTTTTCTACCATATCTTTTCAGATTCCCTCGGCTTATCATGGTGTAGTAGGTCTCAATGGAAGAATGAGCCTGTAATGTGCGTGAAGATGTGCTTGTGTGTGACCAAGTGAATATGTGTTTATAAAAGGCATTCGAGTGTAGAGATTGTTCTCTAAATAAAGTTCCAATTATTGCTAATCTGAGAATCAGTCAGTTGTCCCTCCTTCATCTTGTCGGTTTGTTTTCATTTTGATGTTTGCAAAGGTCCCGGTAAGTTTGCGTACCGCAGTTTCCATGTCTACCAGAGACTGTTTCTTGACTCAGTATCAGGTCTGGATAGTTTCGTCAGTGTAGTGGATTGTTTTGTCATCACTGAAGTTTTAGACATTTCACAATGCCTGCGAATTTTGGATTTTCAACAGTAGTTACCTCTCATAGACTCAGTTTTGAAATTCTTGATGTATTTCATGCTACCTTATAACTTTGCCAAACAGCTGTTGCAAAAGAAAATTAGTTTTATATAGACAGCCAACAGTTTCTGTTTCGTTCAATCAATATGCTAGACCACATATACTGTACATAATTCTCTACCATTATTTCACTATGCATTATGCATTAGAAGGTGAAGTAGGAGAGAAAGAGTAGATAGAGATTAGAAGAGAGACTTTAACATGCAGTATCAATAATACATTTCTGCATTGCATGCTTATTTCTCATTTATAATGATCTTTCTCTTCATTTTTTTTTCTTGCATGGAAAATAAGCATTTCTAATTGTTCTAGTTCTTTGATGCATCTCTCTATATATGACTGATACAGAAATTTTGTCACTAGATTCCTTGTTAGTGTTGCTCTTATAGCACTCTTCTGCATTTTGAAATGATCTACCATTTTGTTGGGATTTTGCAACCTCTCATGAGCATAAATTTTTTGTTTCATTTTGCCGTTTTTTTCCCTCATCTCTTTGGTTATATAAGAATATTTTATGTGGTATGAATATTTGATGTGAGCATGAGTCGGAGTTTAGTTTGATAAGATTTTTAACCTGTGCTGTGGATTTATTAAGCTTTCTCATTATTCATCATCTTACTCCGTCATTTATATTCATTTCTTACCCCCCCCATCATTTTCTTCTTGGCTTTTATCCTTTATAGAGAATGTATAGAGTTGATGTGGATAGTTGGGTTAATGAATGCCTTTATACATCTCTAAAAGTATTGCCCGATACTAGCAGAAATTAGGTAGCAGTTAAAAATTGCTTCTCTTAAGATTTCATCCAGAATTTAAAGATTTATTTAGTTCCACTTTTTATACAACTTGAAGAGACAGGTCAGTTATAATATATTATGTTATGCAGATATACAATTTGATTGTTCAGATGCACTCTCGTGATAGTTGATAGAATACGATATGGTTATTTTTCTTTTCACATTGTAGCTAATGGTGCTTTATGCAGAATTTTAATCATTTGAAATAGTCTTTGAATCATGAGTTCAGTTTACATTTTGAATGCATGCCGCATGAACAAGAGAGAGAAAATGATGTGTATTAGCTCACAGTTTATTGTACAACATAGGTGAAGAAGACATAATCCGCCTATAGAAACCTACTCATTAGTGCTACACTTAGCCATATATATGTATAGTAGTACCTAACAACTCACCAGTTATATTGTGAAAAAAGGTTGCAAAAAATAAATTTCTGTTCCGATGCTGCATACCTTTCCAATGACATATATGTTGCGGAAACGATTGAATTGTCGCAGAATGAGCAGATGCTGAACCAAAACCAATAGTTTCACAAATAGAACTACTCAGACTTCCAGAAAGTTCACAGCACAGCCCACATTTAATACACAATGATCTCCATGATTCATCTCCAATGAATAGATCACTCAGGTTTTCCAAAGAAATCTTCTTAGGCTGTTGCTGTTCGGACACAGGTCCACTTAGTGTAACCTTGCTATCCCGGGTCTGTTTAGCCCTGGTGTTACGGGTTTACTTAGTATCCTAGTGGGACCAGTTTTCGCTGCATTAAGCACAGTGAAAGAAAGCAGACTCAACATCAACAAAAATATAGGCATTAAAGTAGAACTGAAAGTTATTTTGGGAGGATACATCATTGATAGATTATGGCACGATGTTTTGTGGTACAAATGAGCTGACATGTCTTGCGCCCAGGGCGAATGAGTCGGAAGTCGTGCCGTGTGATTTCGAGCAACAGCTGTTTCTAACTATTTTCCGACTCAGCTACCAAATTTCTTTCTTTTTTTACCTCACTGTATGAAAAATGAACCTGTTTTAAGCTGAAAAAATACATTTTTTTGCTGTAGATTTTGGTACTTGAGTCGGAAAATAGTTTAAAATGGCCGTAACTCAAGATTGCTTGGCGGGACTTCCGACATTTGCCCTGGGCGCGAGACATATGTTGGGCTACTTAGCCTCCGTGTGAAGGGGTTAGATCCAGAGCCACCATAAGTATGGTAATGTTTTAGGGCCTTGTCTATTGTGTTGTTGTTGAAAATTAACTTGAATTACACAGAGAAGACTCTTGAAGAATTTAAAAATGCTTAAAACTTAAACTTTATTGGAAAACAGACTCTTTGCGGAACATCTCATAGAAAACAAACAAGAGAAGTCACACATGCACAATCATGAAAGAAAAAGTAGACACGAAAACACATCAGACAGCGAAAACTGGTCCCTTGAAGACACTAACCTAACCTTAAACACTAATTCTAACAAAACAATTGTTTTCTTGTTCACAAAATTCTTTAAACTTTACTTCAGATTCCATGAGAGATAATTGACCGACTGGATGCTTACCACGGCAGCATTTCTAAAAATAGTTAGGGTTCTGTATAGCAAAACATACTATCCAGACCCGAGTCCGTATAGCTACTCTGATCTTCTTAAGTCCCATACCAAACACTGAATGTTGAAAATAATTTTACTAATCAAGTAGATGGGCTGCCAGTTGATTCTGATACGTATATTGATAAAAACAGGTCTGAGATACTTCAGCTTCAAAACTTGTACATTGATATGATACTTTAAAATGCTTTACTAAACAAATGTGTGTTATATTGTTGCAGTGTCCTATATCAAAACCTGAATGTTGAAAATATTCTGTCATTGTTTGTCACCAGGAGCATACAGAGCGGTGCGAGCCATCAACCCGGTCCCTCCAGACCATGCCTAAAGCAGATCGTCGTTCAAGTGACCTTAGCAATCGCCCCCCAGTAAAAATTCTGTCCGAGGGGCCACCACATGTTGATGGACCACCATATTTTCCTTCTCACTGTGTGATATGCTGTGAATGGGATCCTGTAGCTGTGAAATGGAAGATGTTGTTTCTGGCAATGCGGTCAATGTTTTTGTGAATGAAATTGTATTTTAGAGATGGATTATTGTGCACTGAATGGATTTCTGTGTGGGAAATAAATCCATGGTTGTAAATGAAAACATGTTCTGTGAATAGATTCATTTCTCCGAATGAATTGATTTTTGCAAAGTGATTTTAGTGAATGAAAATTCGCATTGTGGGACTTAATTGGAGTTGTATGAATGAATATTTTATAGTGTATAATCTGTGAATGAATTCTTCATATTATTTTAGCCATTGAAAGGTTGTTTTGAGTGAAAATTACAAAACCTTAAATATTTTCATAACAGTGAAAATTACAAAACCATAAATATTTTCATAACAGGGGGAGTGGGTTATGAATAGCTATGATCTGCACGGAACATACCACGGTCATTGTGTTTTTTTGGTTTGGTTTTTGTTTTTTAAATTTTGTTTGTTTTCACCTTAAAGGACATGCTGTCTAATACTTTTTGTTACTAAACAACTTCAGCACAGACACATATTTCCTGGCAACGTATTTTTTTTTTTACAGTAGTTTGATATTTGCTCTGAAATTTATGAAACAAGGAATTATTTTTTGATTGCTTTGACTAAAGCAATGAACAAGCATTTAAAGCAGTACCTGAAGGCTGAGACAACAAATTTGAATAGAAGCATGGATATTTTTTTAAAAAAGAAATACAATCAGAAACTCTGAACATGCTGAATTTGAACAATGAAGAAAAAGATGTAGAGCAGTTTGGTTAACTGAGAAAACACATGCAGATGTGTCTGAAAAGATAAAATTTGCCTTGAATAAGGCAGTTTCAAATGGAAAAGAACACTTTGATAAATGAAAGTATGAATTTATTGAAGCCTCTTAAAATCTGTACCTGTGCTGTATATATGTTATATGTTAAACATTTGATCAAATTTGTTCATATACTTAATCTTTGCAGTATAACATGATGGTTTGTCATTCATTTGCAATATGTTACAACATTAAACATGTATGTATCCATTGGCCTTATTTTATATACAATATGCATGGTATTGTTTTGATATTTTCTTTAAAGAGACTAAATGTCATAGTATGAGGGCAAGACCTAGTATATATTATGTTGAAATTATGACACATCAGATGCAGATTGTGGTCCTTGTATTTTGACTGGATGGTTTAATTCTTGACCTGTGAAAAAATGACATTAACCCATTTACTGCCAGTGATTCTTTACACTGATTTCATTCACTCTTCTATGTTAATATTAAGCCAAGTGAACTTTGTGGGTTGGTGAAAGCTCAGCATCAGTTTTGCTATTGAAATTGTGTGACCTTACAGGCAAAAGTTTGTCAGATAGAGCTATCAATTGGAAATTATTTCTCAAAAGTAGCGTCCTTATAACCATGGCAGTGAAAGGGTTAATAAGAAGGAATGCTGATAGCATATCAGTTGTTATCCTGTGGAAATGAGTCTCAATTTTAACACATTGCCAATCTGCTATCTTTTACAAGATTCAGTTCACTTCAACGAAATATAACTGAACTTTTAGACTAGAAAGGGAAATGTGTTTGGTTTCCTTAGATTAGGTCCCATGTTCAAATGGCATGCGAAAGATTCCCTTGAACTTGCCTCTGAAGTGGCCAACTTCATAGATGCCAGCTAGATAAAAGATCAAATGCAAGTTCTGTACCTTGAAATTATTAGCACTCACAGTGTTGTCTGTCCAGCATGCTGGATAACACTGTGCTTCCTATGGCAATCATTTTGAATATAAGTGAAAAACAAACAAGGAACAGTTCCCAGTTGTAATAATATTAGCACCTAGGTATTTTTTTTTGCTCCGTTTCCAGTGTGATTTGATACACTAGGCTATCGGAGATCAAAATTTATTCCAAGACAACAAATTCAGAACTTGTGCATGCTCTAGTAGTATCAGTGAAGGGGAAAAGATTTCCCAGAACACTTACAAATATCAACACTCACTGTGGTTCACATAGTTAATGAATATCACATTGTCATTTCATTATTTTCATAAAGAAGGAGGAAAAAATATATGATGTGGTAAATATTGATGTCTTTGAAGTGGCCGTTTGACCCCAATTGATTTGCGTATAAAATAGATAAAAATGATGAAGCATTTAGTTGATTGGCTCATCATTCTTTTGTCAGAGAGCACAAAGTCCCAAGGCATAGAACTGTTCTGTACAGCTTTGTCTTCATATGTTGTGAAGAAGAGCATTTGGCCTTCACACTGAACTTACATCTATACGTTTTTTGCTAATTTGTGCAACAATGCAATATTTTCAATCCCATCCACTTGGAGCCATCTTTCTGAACACATGTACATTTGTTTGTGTTTTTCTTTTTCTTTTTTTCTTTTTTTTTTTTCTGTTATTTATTACCCTTTATGCTGAGGGATCTGCCTTGTATATGCCATGGTTCAGTTTTGGCCTTGTTGTCCCATAGCTCAGTATTTAGCTGAGGTGTGCTTTGCTGAGAGGTGCTGCTTGTTTAGCAGCCAATATGCATATTTTTGTCATTTTCATGAGTAATAATATCATTACTACACTGTGGTAAAGCTGTATGGAAAATCGGATAACAATTGAGGAGTCCACTGGAAGAATAGCTATCATCACAATTGACCCCATCTTCCTATAGAACCATAGCATTATTAAAAAAACAAACACTGTGACACCTCAGGAAAATGTTCAGTTCTTTGGACTTTCTGAAACCATAACTCTTCAGCAAATTTGAAAAATAGGATGTCTCTTAATTCATAATTGAAGTCCCAAAAAGGAAAATTTTGTGCTCAAGTCCATTTTGAAAGAATTTATCTCAGAAAAAAAAACAAAAAAAAACCCATTTCTGGTTGTTCCAATTGTACTCTTTATGATATTTGGCTGCCAGCACCTTAGATTTTGATTTTTAGTCCCTCACTGAATTTTTTTTTTTTTTTTTTTATGTCTCTTTCTGATTTTCTCAATTTGGGTTCAAAATATAAGAAATGTGTGTTTGTGATTTTTGTTCTCAAGACTTCAGTTTGTGATCATTCCCATTCTCCCTACGGATTCCACTATTGTTAAGCCAAAGCACTGTGCTCTTGATATGGGGAAAAGACAGTGCTGGCGATCTGTACAGTTAAATATGTGTTGTATCTGGAGTGGGATGAGCTTGATTACTCATACTAGAACTGCAGTCCATAGTATAAAATAACAGACTGTGAATGAAATGAGGTTGAATATTGAATACTTTCTGCTGTGATTGGGAGGGCTTGCATATTTTGTGTATAATCTTCATGTTTTTTTTTTTACTTGGAGATGACACCAAGGTCACAATGGCTACCTAATGTGAGGGATATTTTCTCCCAGTACCACTCTTCCCATTCCATGGTTTTACTTGTCTTGTTTGTGTCTGTAGACTCCCAATGGAAAGCTCAGGCACTGATGAATGTTCCACAAATGTGAGAGAGAATAGTAATTTCTATGATGAAATTGTGATGGCAGAAGATAACAATACAATTTTTAACATTTCTGAGTACATATTGTATAATGTGATCTTTTTTTTTCCGTTTGGTATGTCTGGTGTTACTACTACTGCTGTTGTTGCTGTTGTTGTTATTGAAAAGGGAAAAGGTTAAATCTAACTTGCGGATTACACTGGAAAACTTACTCTTAGCAATATGAAATGATCTCAAAACCTTTGTCTTTGAATGCCTTAAATCTGACAAGAACAGCTTTCTCTGCATCAGTTCAGTTTTCAACTGCATGACAATAGAAAACATCTGAAATTGTCGATAGTGAAATAAAAAGAAAATGTAAGTGCTTGCTGTGAAAAACCCAGTAGTTTTTTTTGCCTTTTTCATACATTCAGAATGGATTTCTTTATGTAACAAAATGGAGAGATGTTGAGTCACTTTCTTCACTTGCTAGAATTTTCAGCGCAGTGTTAGCTTTTGGACCTGACAAAAACAAAATCTCAAAACATGCCCAAATATAGTAATGCTGAAAGAATGATTGTGGAATGAAAACATCACAAAAGAGCCAAAGTAGAACATGTTAAGTTCTGCTGAAAACATCTTTGCTGTCATTGTTCATCAAATGGTGCACATACAACAAAAAGGAAGCAATCCATACTTCATTTGAATGTTTTCAGATTTTGTCGGCAATCATTTTGCAATATTACTTTACAGGAATTTGTACAGAGAAGTATTTTTTCCACAATAAAGCAGTGAGCATACAAATTTGCGTGTCTCAGTTGTTTGAATTAAAATTGCAGTTATTTTGTTCTACATATTTTTTTTTGTTCCATTAAACTTGCAAGTCAATTTTTATAGTTTCTGTGAGGAATCTAAAAGTAAGCATCAGGACAATTTATATAACAAAACAAGTCTATTGTACATGTGGAAATAGATGCAAGGACAGCACTTGGGGTACTCCGTACTGATGTGCATGTCAGTTAGATCTATTTCAAACTATTATTGTATTTTTTGGTGAGAGAAATCCACTCATTCAAACCAGCCATTTTTCACTGTCAAGTGTATGGTAGGAAATGTGGTGTAGTTCACTGCATTCCTTAATCCTCTCAGAGCAGCTTTTGAAACAAAATGATTTAGTATTGTCCAATAACAGTTCGGTTGTCATAATTTTACCATTAGATCACTTGTGCATACTAAGTTATTGATCTGTCCTTCAAAAGCCTGAATTCTAGAATTGTATCTAGTATGCTCCAAACCTTCAGTCTTATGAATTTATACCTGATAAATGTCACCTGAGGTTGTAGAGTTAAAAGGCATCAAAAGAAAAGATTTGATGCACGAATGTCCTGTCAAAGCCATTACCATTTTAATGGAAATTGTGATACCTGTGAGATAATCTTTGCCTTGGCTTTAAATTTAATGTTTTGTGTTGTCGCTGATAGCATCAATTTTGTAAAAATGTGAGGCATTCAGCGAAAACATACACATGTCACTGGTATTCATTTCAAGTAATGATGAAAAAACTAAGATTAGGTCTAAATTTAGGCCTACTGAGATTCTGGGACCAGAGTGTTCTTCAAACATTTATTTTTTTACCTCAGAAAAAAAAAAAAAAAAAATTTAGTACCTAAAAATACTTTTGGGAAGTTTTTCGAAGCCACTTCATCGCCAATTTATCACAAAAATCTGGGTTTTAGAATGGATTACTTTGCCTGTTTTACTAGGCCATCAGATTCTTGTGCTACAACTAACCTCCATTATAGCATACCAAAATGAAGGGTTTAAACAGGGCTAGCCATTGATCACTAGAGCGCATGAATACATCTGTAAACATTCGAAACTTTCAAACTAGAAGTAGTAGGTATGAACTGGGTGTCTGCTATTTCAGTGCCTCTGTGTTATCACCAGTTCTCCTGACCATTATTGCTGTCCAATTCCATCCTGCTCGTTTAGAAGCCTGCATATTGAAAAATAATGTTTATAGTTTCCCTTGAACTATTTGAAGACTTTATTAATGGCCTGGTAACTTTATTATAAAAAATCTCAAGATGTTAAAAAGTTGCTAACATATTTGTTTACAAAAAAAATGGTGGATGAAGGCCAGGCTCCTTCAACACACCATGAGCCTCAACAGATTGCCTCTCTATTAAATGAAGCCAGGGGATAAAATATTGTTGGCATAGTAGGAGAGAGCAAGCTACGGGAACTTTTGAATGAATTTTTCACTTGAGATAGCTCCAACACTGATGAGAACTTGAATGATGGAGACGATCCGACGAGCATCTGTATTGAAGTCTATGGTGAGGGATCAAAGACACTTTAATCTGGATCTAGACCTTCTCCTAGGAAATAAATTTGGGTGAGACTTGTAGGATGTAGTGCATCATATGTCTGTATGCTTTTAATTTTCTAGATCTCATTGACATTATTTGCTACACAAAATCTAACTAGATTTAGATTCAGTTTTTTAATTGCAGAAGAGAATCTAAATCGCTTCCATACATAGACCTCCTGTGAATCACATATTATTGTGAAATCTTTAAAAATTGTTTTTAGTAAAGAATTCATCATTTCACATATTATTATTTGTTGTTCATTTCTGGTAACTGCACAGCTGTTTTGACTTGGTATGAGCTGAATATATGATGTTTGTGTGAAGATTATGTCAAAATTTGTACAGAATAAAATTGAAAACTTTACTTTCATTTTTCTCATTTTAACAGTATTGTGATCCTCCATCATTAAAATGCAATGTCGCAGCATCTAATTAAAATATTTACAAAATTCAGAATGCATTTTGTTCAGAAATATATAGGGTTTCAGAATCTACTAATAACTAAAAATGAAAAATTTTCATCCTGTATCTTGTTTTTGCTGAACGCCACACAAATGGTCATCCACACACATTTTTTTAACAGGAAGATCAAACTTCCTGACTCAGTAGGAAAACAGATCATGGTCTTGCTGTCATACATGGCACTTCATCATATGACACTTTTTTCACTGACATATGGTGGAGTCTTCTACAGGGCTATTGATGTTATCATAAGTGCGGTTTGTTAAATGATAGTGTATAAAACTTTGTCCTAAAGATAACATTGCTGTTTTAAGCACCTTCAACGTTTCTTGCTAAAATTCTTCTAATATCATTTTTCTGGAATATTTTTCAAAATTCTTCTGCTTCTGTTTTTAATACTAATAGAATATGTTTAAAAGTTCTTTCGTGCCTTTTTTTGTGTCTAGAATATTCTAGAACAATTCTTTTACATTTTTTTTTTTTTTAAATTATCTGTGCTTGTTCTTCTTTTCATTTGGCTTGGCTCGTTTTTTTTTGTTCAAATACATTTGTGGCTTTCTTTGTTTCCAGATCTTTTTTTTCAGTTGAATATTTTGGCTTTTGTTCCTTATCTTTTACAAAAAAATTGTCACTGGCCATTTCTTTGCTTCTGATTGCATGTTGCGTTACTGTTGCACTTTATACATGTATATATATATCTTCCCTCTGACCATGGAAACACTTCTGTCATGACAATGTACAAACATCCCAGACAATGCACTGCCATATGGTCTTGATAATCTGACTGTCAATGAACATTTGGCCAGTGGTCGAGAAAGGTTACTTACATGACGAATAACATACTTGTCTGTTGTTGTTGTTGTTGTTGTTGTCCCTTTTGGTGAAGAGTAAAGATTACAAACTCAGAAGAAGAATGTTTACATATTCATAAGAAATTCATTTCCATGACAATTTTTGGCTAAATCAATACTTGGTGTGAAAACAGTTATAAATGTTGACAGTGTTTGGAAAATTTGTCTCAAGAAACATCCATTAACAAAGCAATAAAGTAAGACATATCTGATCTGAGTCGTTTCTGTGCAGTTTTCACAATCAGCTCTGAATAGCAAATTTTAATTTGTTGTCTTTTGTTTTTGTCGCATACTCTTAGTTATCTTATTAAATACTGCCTTATCCCTTGTTTTTTTTGTTTCTTTTTAATTTTGGAAATCATCATTAAGTCATTTCTAGTGGTTTTGGTAAAACTCAACAGATTTATTTTGTCTGAATGCAAACCACAGGTGCATTGAGGTGAAGTAAAAAAAAAAAAAAAAAAATCCAATCTTTGCTATTCCCTAATGGGGAATATTGTTGTGACCAGCCTATTACTTCCCTTTGCCAGACACAAGAGGTGTTGAACAAGCAGTGTAAAGAAGAAGGAAAAAAAGACAACACATTTATGCTCTTTGCTTGAGAAAAATCCTGAAAAATCCTGGAAAAATTCATGGTGTAAGGAAAATGTTTTCTTCTTATTGTAATAATTTTATCCTTTTTATTTTTTCTCCCATTCAGTCTTTGAAATGACAAGAAGTGAAGTCCTGAGATTTTTTTTTTCTTTTCTTCTATGCTTGTTCAGTGTGCCTTGTGCCTGGCAGGGGGAAGTAATAGGACTGGTCAAAACGATCTCCCAGTGAAGACAAGCTTAAGTTTTTTTTTGTATTTTTGTGCCAATAATGTACGGTCCACGTGGCACAGTGTTGTTAGCTCAAACCTCTCAGAAAAATGATCTGAGCCAGTGTGTCATGACTGTGGCAAAATGTACTTCTTTCTCAGCTATCATCACTGATAACTAATTTTGTTTGTTCTTTTTTGTGTTGTTGTTGTTGTGTATACATTGTCAATCAAAGTACCATATCCTCACAATTGCCAAAGACCTTACTGAGGGATATATTTACAACAATTTATGAACAATTTGCCATGAATGAGAGATATATATATCATCACCTGATGAATTACGACAGGCCAACATTGATAGTCAGCCGAGAAAGTTGAAGAAACAAATGGAAGTGATGCCATTCTTATATATCTTGTTATTTACATGTATGTGGTGTCAGTGGCCTAGCGGTTGGGCCGTCAGACACAGGATCTGAAGTTCTGGGTTCGAATCCTGACAGGTCCCGACATTTTGTCATTGGGAAAGACAATTTACATACATTTTTTGACTCCACCCAGGTTTGAATGGGTACCCGACTATAGACCGTGAACGATATTGTTAGATTGATAAGGATTTGAGCACTTAACAGGCAGCTGCCTTGTATACTTCCCAGGAAGCTGAGAACGTTTACAAGTGTCTTCTTTGGGTCTGTCGGGGTAATAATAGATTGTAAAGCACTTAGAGCCTGTACAGTACAGGGATGTGAGCTATATAAATATTCTCTATTATTATTATCATTATTATTATTTTGTTATTTTGTTTTAAACCATAAATTGAACGTAACTATCATTTTTATTCAATTGGTGGTTCAGTTCATTATGTGGATGTATGTGTATTTTTTGATGTAAAATATTGATGTCATTTTTGTTTACATCTGTTGACTCCAGTGACTTTATAGTCCGGTGTCTTTTTGTGGCAATTGTTTTATTGTGTACTGGTATAGTTTTTGTATCGTAGCAACAACAGTGTATCTGTGGGCATGGTGAAGTCCTGTGTCTCTGTTGCTGACACTGATATCGGGAAATATAATGTACAGGTAATTAGTGAAGCTGATCATTTCTAATGCAATGCTTGAACAGTTCATATTGGACTAAACAAAAACCTGGAAAACTCTCGCGAGTGTTTGTACCCACCTTCTAAAAATAAAATGCTCACTGATGTTTGTTGCTGCTCCACCATGAGATCCGAGAACAGTTGTCACCGGTCCCGAGGACTTTTTATGTGTTTTTCTATGTCAATGGTAGTGAACAGTTGGGAGTGTTTGTATCGCCCTACTAAAACGAGGCGAGGATTTCCAGCCATTCACTTGGTCAGAACAAATCAATATTGTTGCTATGCTCAGTCACAACATTCAGTGAAATCAGTGTTGTACTTGTATAACATTGACATGATGAATTCAGTGTTTAGGCAACACAGGAATGCCACAGTGATGTCTGTTGTATCAAAATATGCCCATACTTAAAGGGTGGCTATCATTGTTCAGTGTCAGGGTGATCCGTGAAAAAACGTTATCAGGGTATTTTTGATAATTTGTTATGATACACTGTTTTTGTACTGGAAGACCTATGCTTTGAACATAAAATTTTAATGAACAACTAATACTGAAAGCACAAAGTTGATACCATGTGAAGAAATTAGTCAGCTTTATCAGTCTTGTCAGTAACGAAACAAAAATGACTTTCTGAATCTTTTTTGCCACTAATACTTATTTGCCAAACTCACTTGCTCTGGCCTATGAATAGAAGCATGTATTTAAAGTTGTCTGAACAGTTTAAAAAAAAAACAAAAAGAAGGATGATTTAATTTGATAAGCAACTTCAATGCAAACACTTTTCACAAAAGTGAATACTGCTTGTTCAGATCATTTCAATTTTAGCAAACTCAGATGGTCAGGATTACTGCCCAGACACTATATAGACAAGAGAAATTACTCTGATTATCTGATAATTCTGGTAGGGTCAGAGAATTCCTAGATAATGTTTTGGACGAGAGCTGTTACCTTGATTATCTGACAATTCTGGTAAGGTGACAGAATTCCCAGATCATTTCTTGGACAACAGCAATTACTTTGAATATTTGGCCATTCTGGTAAGGCCAACAGAATTCCCAGATAGTTTTTTTGGACAAGAGCTATTACTTTGATTATTTGACAATTCTGGTAAGGTTGACAGAATCCCCAGATAATTTTTTGGACAACAGCAATTACTTTGATTATCTGACAGTCCTGGTAAGATCAGCAGAATTGCCAGATAGTTTTTTGGACAACAGCAGTTCTGTGAAAGCCTTATGTTTCTGAAGGTGTCTATATTGGAGAGACCACATTCTTTTTAGCAGCTCAGAGTATATCTGTTAATGAATGCATGGCTGCAAGAATTTTCTGAAGATGAGAACTACATCCTGTTCCTTGATGAAACTCATCTCATTGTTTTCCTTTTCATCTATTCAGTTGCCTCTGACTCTTCTGGTTTTTTTATTTATTTATTTATTTATTTATTTATTTATTTTTTTTTTTTTTTACTCTCACTTACAATCAGTATGCCATATTTATTTTACATGTATCAATATAGAAATTTTTGGATGCCTTAATTTTGATTTTCAGTAGTGCTTCTTATATTCTGCAATTACAGGGACTGAGAATGGCCATCTCAGAGATTTGTGTAAATTTAGAGCTGGACAGAAAGTCTTTCCACATGAAAATGAATGGAATTCTGGTCAGTTTTGATTTCTCACTCGTAGAGATGGCAGAACAAATTCTTGAAATGATTTCATAGCTGAATGTGGTACATGTTATGACTGCATTGGCATTGTATTTCTTAAGTGAAAACTCATACTGGTGATAGTCTTGCTTACAGAAAAGAAATATCTGAAAGTTCAATGCCTGGAACTCGAATATGAATTTCTTTACTGTTCATCATCAAAAATAAGAAGGGCAGATCTGTAAGTTACAAAAGTGAAGTGTTATAGCTGTCATTGTAGTGTGGTGTTGGATATTATTCCTGCCATGAACACATATGTCAAGAGGCTAATCTGGTATAAAACTCGCTCTCATAAATACTTCAGAATTTTTTTTTTTAAAAAGATATTCATTGAGTAGTACAGGAAGGTATAAACTCACATTGTGCTTTCATCTTCAGACCAAAAAAAATCAGCTCTTGAACCCATTCTTATAGCTCATGCATGATATGCTGCCATGTATCATTGAAACCCTGACACTAGCATTTTCTATTGACATGTTTAGGTTGAAAATGTGCTAAATACTAAATATGTTCATTTTTTGTTTCTGGGCATTCTGGTTTTTATTTCAAGTGCCTCGTTGCACCCATGCATCTGAGTTCTGTATGTAAGAGTGTGTGGGACACCATTATTTCACCATCATGACAAAACATTGATTGTACAGGTTGTCTGATGTAAAATCAGTAGCATTTGGATCATCTATTATGCAACAATTTACCCTCTTGGTTGATTTGTATTTATCTTTTCTTCATTTTTATGTTAATATGCATTATAGTGTAATATATGTTTAATGCCCAGGGGAAACTTGTTGTATAGTGAATCATCACTCTGAAATATTACATATGCACATGATCCATAGCCCTAGATAACTGTACTTTTCAACAATAAATCTCTGATTTGGGAAAACTATGTGCATAGCTGTGTGGTGTGGTCCAGGAATAAGTGAAATGCTGTGGTTTGTGCCAGTATACTTTTCTAAGGCATCGAAGAGGCCACGGAACCATAGCTGGTAAAGATCAGGCATGATGATAGAACAGGTTGCAGGTGGTTTTGAGTCATTTTGAAGAAAACGGAAGTGAAGTTTGCTGAAGTAAGTTAAATGCTCTTTTCTAACAGTGGAGAGCTGATTAGGAAAGGTCCTTACCTTGTCGTCATACTATCAAAGAAAAACTGAACACATTTTTCTCCAGAGGGGCTTTGAGTTCCTCTCAACATTTCTGAAATTCATTACACACAGTCAGAAATTATCATTGCTGGACCCAGATAATTTTTAAAAATTCATCGTAGATGTCAAACTTTCATGACATGCATATGTTAGAAAACTGGCATTTTTCACCATATGACGGGTTTTTCCCCAGCCTCATTCATGAATACAACAATGAAGTGTCATGTGTCAAACTTGGTACATGTATTATTGCTGTAATGTATGCAGAATTATTGGCGCATTTCACCCTGATTGTCATTTTTGTGTGTCTGTGTGTGTGTTTGCAAGAGAAAAAAGGTTCACAAGTGCAAATTCTGATTTCTGTAGTTCATCGCACTCTTTCGATTTCCTTTTGTTTGTTTTTGTATATGTTTGTTTTATTTGCTTTTTCGTTGGTGTGTTTGATTGTTTTATTTTTCTTTTGTTTGTTTATTTATTTGTTTCGCCTTTTTTCTCTAAATTTCATATGCCTCATGTAGGTCTATGTGACTTCCAGACCTATTTTTCAGTCAGATGCCCATAAGTGGGTCACTGCTCCCGGGTCATGGCATTAGTTATTTTCAGCACTTCTGAGATAAAGGTATTGACAAAAAGCTGTATATAGTTCCACTCCTTTAATGGATTATCTATACTATTATGATTCTATTGGATTAATACATAGATCTAATTAAATTGGCACATTTCCCTATTTAGTGGCATTGTCTGATAGCGTTTGTGCAGAGAAATAGGTATCATTATGAGACACCAGTTAATTGTGCTATGGCAGTTAGTCTGGTTTATGCCATTATAGACCAGTGACGCGATATTGTTAACATTGTCATCACCGTCATCATCATCATCTTTTATTGTTTGTACAGTGTGGGGAGATGACGTATTATTATATACATGACTTGGTTCGGACAGGATGGTCCTTACTTACTGGTAAATTCCATTGTGGTTTTCTTTTCTTGTTTCTTGTCTATATAATATATGTCTTATTGTCAAGGCGCTTGAAAGGAAATACAGTGTTTATATGGATATTATATACTATGTTCGTTGTTATCCTTTCTTTGTGGAGCTAATTTAACAGTTAATGTGGCTGGCAGGCTGGATGGATGGATGGATGGATAGATGGATGGATGGATGGGTCGGTGAATGGATAGATGGATGGATGGTTGCGTGGATCAGTAGATAAGTAGGGTAGATAGCTAAGCAAACAGACCGATGACCGATAGACAGATGGATAAAGAGAGAATCGGTGTGGGTGAACTTGAAATAGTCGATATAGGGCGAAGTAAGAGGCTTGTACAGGAATCGCGTGATGACTTGTTAACCCTCCAGCCCCTGTGGGAGCTGACACTGACTTCTTCCTACAGTAGTCAGTCGACCCCAGTCCAAGTCAATTTCAAATGTCCCCAATTCTCTCCGCCACCCCCTCCCCTCCACCACCCTCTTCTCCCTTCCCGATGGCTGCTCCCTCCGGCCCCAGGACATCTTCTTATCGCTGTTGTTTGCAGAGTCTGGCCTTGCCATTTAGTTGTGAAGATGTTACTGTTAGAATACTCTTAGAACAGAGACCACAGATCTCCTAAGCATCTCTATACTATAAATCTGCAACAAAACTCATAAAAGGTTTATGGGCTCGAAAACATTGAATGTGACCATATGAAATAATATTTGGCATAGAACATTGTTGCATAAAGATCTATGTATCAACTTACATAAGGCCGAAAAAGGCTTCTTATGATTGACATTATCCTAAAAAGGCAATAATAATCGAACAGTAAACTCGCGAGAGTGTTTGGTCCGAATTGTACGTTCGATAGAATGTCGCGTTCAAAACACCAAACACATTTTCTTTGAGTAACATTCAGTTTAATCATCCAAAATACCAACATCGACGTGCGCACGCTTGCCATACACTTAAAGTCGCAGGGCAGTATCAGTTTGTCCTATAATATTTAGAAAAATCCCATACGAAGGCCTTCGGTTCTCTTCTAGTCTATATTATAAAATTGCAAGAAAATCCACTATAGGCTTATGGACTCGAAAACTGCTGAATGGACCCATCTAAAATTTGGCACACAACATTGTTGCATGTGGATCTGTGTTTCTATGTACATAAACCCGAAAAAAAGCTGATGATGTTTGACGTTATCCTAGAAAGGCGATTATAATTGAATAGTAAATAGAGTGTTTGATCCGAATTGTACGTTCCATAGATGCGTTCAAAACACCAAACACATTTTCTTTGAGTAATAACTAACATTCAGTTTAATCATCCAAAATACCAATATCGAGGAGCGTATGCTTTGCCATACACTTTGAGTTGAGTCGCAAGGCAGAACCGGTTTGACCTATATTAAAATTTATAAAAGTCTCCCACGAAGGCCGTGGATCTCTTCTAGTTACATAATAAATTTTTATACATGTAATAACACATGTCATATACAAGAATAGAGCCGGGCACACAAGAGACCAGAGACCACAAAGAAGGGTAACAAAAACAGTCGAGATCAATCCACAATTACAGGCGGCTAAACAACTACATGCATTCAACTAACAAGAATAAAAAAAAAAATCACAGCATCGATAAAGCTGCTTACAGAACATTGCAGATGTGAAGAGATCAATAGCTCATAGTGACTAGAAAAATTCATGATTATCGTAGCAATGTACTGTTCATATACTGCAGCCTTAACTCAGAACGTGTCCATGGAAATCGTTGGAGTGTGGTCTATTATAGGCCTACACGTATACTGTTGTCTTATTTGGGTGGAACTACAAACATAGAATGCTACCGGTAGCACATAGGGCGGGTCTTTGAAAGATTCCTCAGCTTTCAGTAAGCACAGAGTTAAATACTGAAAATGATTGATGACATCCGAGCAACACGGATTATCACGGTTTGGACAGAGGTTATACACACAATATAATAGTATAATAAATACGTTTTTGCTTTAATGTTACTAACATGAATAGGCCTACAGAAAATATATTTCAACATGTGTCCATTAGGATAGATGTTATAACCAGTATTACATGCCGGAAAATACAGATGAATAAGACTGAATGAGCATAGATTTACGTACCTTTATTCAGACACACATACACATGCACGTATTTATCCATCCATCCATGTATCCACCCACCTATCCATCCACGCATGCATCGATCCATAAAGCCATTCATCCATCAGCCATCCATTCATCCATCCATCCATCTACCCACCCACCCATCCGTCGATCCACTCATCCATTCGTCCATCTATCTATTCATCCATCCATCCGTCTTACCACCCATCCGTTCAATCACCCATCCATACATCCATTCCTCCATCCATCCATCCATCCAGCCATCCAACCAACCATCCATTCATCCATCCACGCACACCCAAAAACACACACACAAGCACATCTGCAGATACTGCAGTAGACCAGACTCAGTAAACATCGGCAAATTCGATAATGAAAGGTACCGGAGCTGTTGAAAAGACCAACCAATCTGAGCCTATTGTCATCACACCATCAGTACCGAGTTCAGACCGGTTCAACTATCTAGAAAGACGAAACGAAAAGAATTATGAACACAGCCACGGTGTGTTCGGCACTAAATCACCTTGTTCGGAAGTAGGTTACATGTGGTTTGTTCAATAGCAGCCAAGCATACAAATACTTTTCTCTCTCTCTCTCCTTTTTTAAACTCTCAGTTGAAGCATTTTTAATCTCAACTCTCCAGAGTGTCCGGGAGGGGAGGGTTGGGTCAATGGGTGGGTGAGTGAGGGAGTGAGTGAGTGAGTGAGTGAGTGACTGAGTGAGTGAGTGAAGTGAGGGAG